>CM069860.1:199801891-200089391 GCA_036172795.1 Pelodytes ibericus | reverse complement strand
AAACGGGGTCTGTGCGATCCTCCAAAGGGCATGATGGGCCACAGTCTTGCAAGTGTATTAAAATATACAGCTAAATTATCCTCTATTTGATAAAGTCATTTTAGAATATCCTTTAGAAAATGTCTTTTTTTTTTTTTTTTTTTTTCTGGCAGAAGAGGTACTGCTTGAAAAATGTAATGTCCGTATTCACAAAGAGAACTCCACCAGGACAGATTGACAGAGCGCTCACTTAAAGAGTTAAAAAAAAAAAAGTACTGGAAAATTGTAATTCCCGCCCCAATCGAATGTAACGTTACATCATTTGGAGTAAGGCAGCTGAAAACTTGCGGCAGGGATAGGTAACTTTAGTCACTCCTGCGGACTATGAATCCCATAATGCTCAGCATTTTTTTGTTAGTTTATTGTTGGTTATTCCTGCTTTGAAACTTAAAAAATCAGCCAGAGGCTGGAAAAGGTCCAGTAAAGATCCACATTTTGTAACTCGGTTTTTTTAATGCTGTGTGTAAAGGAGTAGTAAACCAGGAGGAAAAAGCCCGCCTCTCTGCTGCCGTATTGCTAGGTAAATATGGGGGGGGGACGGGATGAAAGCCACCTCCCCGAGGTGTTCAAAGAAGCTGCCCAATAAAACCCTCACAGCGTCAACTGAAAGGCTGGCCAGTAATCGTGATGTGGATCACGGACCCCATCAATAGTCATTCTGGGATTAATCACCCTTTAAACTAAGGTGGGATTTGCTAAGAAGTGAAATACTAGAGTTGACACAACCATGTTTACCAGCTGGAAGATCTCCCCCTGCCCCTAGAACAGGACGCTGTGAGGAAAGACAGGTGGATCTACAGCAATAGATGGTTAAAGTGGTTCTGCCAAAAGACATGTTCTTTTCACATCACATAGTACTATTATTATTACCGGTTTGAAGATTACACAAAATATTTTTTTTTCCAAAGCTGTTACTTCCCACCATATTATTGCCTTATGCACAAGGAGCATCGTGCATCAGCACGTGCAAAGGAATGTCGACATCTCGACTGAGAACATTCCAGATACTGAAAACTATACGTTCAAATGGCAATTACAGGTAATTTTAATGTATTTTGACTAGATGAAAACGATACTGGCTTAATTCGAATACTGTGTGATGCATGTGACAGAACCACTTTAGACGAGCAACATAACGATCCTCAGGAGAATCCAGTAAATGAAATGATTGAACAAGATAAAGCATATCTTTCTGCAAGTGAATGTCCAACAATCGGCAACTCCTGGTATCGAAAAATAAGACCCGTCATCCAATCCATCGATTGGATAATTAACCATTTTCATTATTTTCCTGTTTGCTCTCCATAATTCCTTTCTCCTATGGTGGCAAGAAGATTGATAGAGCTGGCAAGGGTCTTTAGATGTTAGAGACTGAAAACGGAGTGATAAATAAGATAAATGTGCACTTCACTGCACCACACGGCCACTTATAGAGTGGTCCAAGTAATGTCGCTTCGTTATTGTTTCGGAATCCTGTGGATAGAATGTGGGCAAGTCTACGGAACTCTCGTAGAGCGATAATCAACCTTGCTTTAACCAAGCCATTTCCGCTCCACCGGCACTGAAAGGGCTAACGGGCCGGATCAGCCATGTGTGTCTTGGGTTAAAAGTGCACTGGGGTAGTTATGTCAAACGGCAGTCCTGTGCTTCCTGATCAACAACTGAACTGGACCCTCGGGTACGGCTTTGATGATGTTCCAGGCATCGTAGTGCATGAGTCCTATCAAGGGCTTCCCGCCAATCGCAATGATTTCATCGCCAGCTTCTATTCTCCCGGCCTGCTCAGCAGCACCACCTATTGGCATAATGGAAACATGATTCAGTGTTTGTAGGCAACCAAAATAATATATACGGTATAATCTGTTGCACAGACAGCGTACATGTTGATATTGGTTTATTAGAACACCACTGGCATACTCTGCAGCATTATATAATGGACAGACATTGAATTTAAATAATTAACGATTATACACAAACTGAACAAGTGTGATTGCTGCACTAAATATTAAATAATTATAAGATTTACTGTGTAAAATGAAATGTAATTAATTAGCAGTTTCCATTCTGGTTCAGATTACCATTGTGTGCAGAGCCTAATAATCTAGCCTCACATTTAGTGTGCAATGCATATTTTTTAGCAATTTTTATTCTACATGTTATAAGAAGTAAAAGAAAAATTGGATTAAAGTACAAACTTTTGACACACAAGCTGCTATGAACTGACTGAGGATACTAGGGGTTGTTATAAAAATAACAGCTGCAGTGCAAAGGTTGGCCCACCTCTGGTCCTACATAGAATTGCTTTTCAGTGAAGCCGAAGTATTATATTAACCCCCACAGAGGTCCCCTGTCAGACCCCATACCTCCTCGAGAGTGAACTGTTAAAAATGTATATATATAGTATTCAATTTCCTCATAAATCAAATGAATACTCCCAGAATCAGCCAGATAACTTCTGGGCAATGCGGGGGATATCACACAATAAATCCTCAGTTAATGTGTTTTACTGTAGTAAAGATTTGGTTTATTACACATAATAAATTTGGGGGAGGAATACACTTTCATACATCCTACGATCGTCACTTTCAGACAAGCCTAGTTGGGCCAGTGGACCCTGATCCAGTTGTAAATTAGCCCAGGGAATAAAAGAAGAATATTATTCTATGTCTTTTCTTGTAATTCTGTTAAACCATTGTACAGGTCATATGATCTATGACGATGTTTTCATTTGGACAAGTCTCTTTAACGCTGTTCCAATTTAAAGTGAACCCCTTCCTAACGTTGGGACGTACTTTGCCATCCTGACTTTAAGTACCTTAAAGTCGTTAGGACGGCATAGTACGACCTATATTAAACAGCTCCTCGTGGCTCTCCGCGATGAGCTGTTTTCGGATCCCGCTGCAGGCACTTGCAGCGGGATCCCACCTGTCAGATGAGGCCACTTTGAGTGACCTCAGTCTGACAGGGGAAATGTAGCCGGTGCTCAAAGCGAGCGCCGGCTACATTTCTCCAAATCGCGCCGTGCCCGAACTTCGGCATTCGTGCACGCCTCCGTGATGTCACACGTGACGTCCGGAGGTCCCGCGGTTTTTTTGCAGGGACCCACACGGTTTGTTTAGACCCTTATCGGGTCTCTGCCAGAGTGTTCCTGGCTACCGATCACCTTTTGATCGGTGGCCAGGAACCTATCGTGACGTTTTGGTGCTTGCGTCGTTTGGGACGTAAGCACCTTGCATCACGAAGGGGTTAAACCAGGTCCAAATTTTGTAAAACCTCAGTCTGTCAGCTAATTTTCCAGCTTGGCTATTTTGGCCTAACACTTCCAGCTTGATTATTAATTCTCAAAACCTGAGCAAATAAACCCTGCCTTGAACGTCTGTTAGTCCTGATCTTTGCTGTGCCATCATTTAAATAAACAAAGCATACCCTTAAAGAGCCGTTTGATGAAGAGGGGTCTGTCACCATATATCGAGGCCTTTCCTCCATCCAGGCTGAAGCCCAGCCCGGCAGATGTCTTCTGAAGCTCCACACAAACGGCATCACTGAGATCCACGTTGGCTACAACACAGGACAACATGACATTATTACCACACTGTTGCATTTGAAATGTCCCACCTGCCATAAAAGTCATTTTACAGAGTCATAATTCTATTTAATGAGAAACCCACAGGTGGATCCTCAGCCTGTCCTGTTAGAACTTGTTTTCTGTAACCTAATTCTAGATATTACATTTTATGTGATTTACACATCAACAAGATATTGCATATTAATAGCCATGCATCAGAAACTTCACTGACTGACTTTAGCCCATTCAATACAAGCAAGAAGTCATTGTGATTTTAATTTTGAAAGGCAACACTTATCCCATCATGTACTGACCAGCCACCGTGGCCATTTTTTAATTTTACATGTTGCCCTGCAGTGTGTAGAAGTCATATGTCACTTAACTAACAAACTAAGTTCTTCTATACAGTGCAAGGCAATGGCAGCATACAAAATGTATACGTGCTAAATAAATGGGGAAAGGTGGGAACACTTTTTTGCAATGTATGGCGCTTTAATCTCCCTTTGTTGATCCATTGGAGCAGGGTTCACCTCTGAAGATTCCAAATGACCCAAAGAGGCACAGTGAGGTTTGAGGCGTGTGGCTTTTGGGCCCACAGCCGGTTCCAAGTATTGATATGCGGTTTTATAATCTATAGATCGCTATTCTAACTAGTGAAGCCAGAACATCAGTAACGTATCTTGTTATAACAAACTAATGTATAAAGACACTGACTGCAGTTTGACCCCCGCACTGCGGAGACATCCACTGCTCTACTAAAACTGGGGACAATAGAATAGGAAAGAGGGGCCAGGGATCTGGATCCGATAAAAGGACACTGTCCCTCGAAGACTTGTGTAGCATGTTTAGAAGCTTTGACGAACCAGTAGGAATCTTCAGCAGCGCATTCAACCTGAAGAGGTGGAGGCCGCCATAAACCAATCCTTTTAATCTGGCCATGAGGGGGCAGCATTCCTGTGCCTCCAATGGGAAAGATATCCCTGCCCTGTGAGGTTCACCCGTAATAATAACTGAGGCTTTAAACGTGTGAGTGAGTAAAACACCAGTCCTCCTATCATCTGCTGCTCCAAAAACTAGGGAACTCTAACTGGAATAGTGCGAGGGGTTCAGGGTCTATTAACTGGAGAGCCAGAGGGAGTGCAAAGGCCAATAAGTCAAATACAGGTGTTTATGGGAGTCTGAGTTCTCGATTAGTTCCACTTCTAGACTCCGATGGTTTGTCCACAGTTAACGTTTTTGTGGCCTAACTGGTGCCGATATCCAATAAAACAAAATCAGAACAGTCCAGCTGAAGAGTATTGCGTTCCTGCTCGCAGATCCAGAATGTGAGTGGTGTGTCTGAGCTTTTGGAGCTCAGATTAATTGCACCTGTCAAATGAATGTGCCTGTCTGTGTATGTAATCATACCAATTCCCTGGCTAGCCTAGTCAACTGTCTGCATTTTGTGTTCAACACGCTAGACTTGGAAAGCGGATTGCAATGCTTTTTCCAATATATCTCCCCCCTCCTCCTCCTCCCCCTACTTTCCTTCCAAATTCAACTCTTAGAAAGGAATGGACAGTCATTTTACAAAATGCTACCAGATTTAATGCACTAGGGGCAGTTCACAGAGCCTACTCCATACATTGAATAAAGGCATACTTATTAATGTCAACCATATGTCCCTCCCCTGCATCACTGCATGCTGAGGGAGCAGCCATATCCCTCAGCTCTTTGGTCGCATCTGACCTAAGGGAGAGGTATCCCAGCAGCTTTCCGCTGTGCATAGAGTTCTAAGCGGTTACATGCATCTGTTGTGCATGTGAGCGATTAGAGCGCTATGCACAACCATATATTTGGCTCCCAAAGCTTACCAACAATTTATACAATATGTATTGTATGTGTCTGTGTGTATTTGGTATTATATGAGTATAATGAATGAGCACAACTGATGTTAGGTGACCGAATTGTCATAGTATATTTAAAAGAAGAAAACCAACCACAACTAGAGGACATGCTTTTAAATCTTTGCCCCTCTCATTTAAGCCTAACATCAGGAAGTATTACTTTACTGAGAGGGTAGTGGATGTGTGGAATAGCCTTCCAGCGGAAGTGGTAAAGGTAAACATAGTGAAGGAGTTTAAGCATGCGTGGGATAGACACACGGCTATCCTAGATATAAGATAGGGAACTGGGGGCTAATAAAAGTATTTAGAATATTGGGCCGAATGGTTCTTATCTGCCAACACATTCATGTTTCTATGTGTTTTGTTTCCTCTGTCTACTGCCTTCTTTTTTAAAAATGTATTTTTTTTTTGTTTTATTAAATCTGGTCTGTCTCATTGAAACACGTGCTCATTGCTATTGATCGAAAGGTGTACATTGAGCAAGCTTAACAGATGAAAAGGAAAAGATCTTTTGAATAATGGATGTTAAAGCACTTCTAACAATGTTTTAAATTGTTTTGCTTTTTTTTATACATGTTAAATACTAAATAACCTATTCTAAGTGAAAGAAAACAAAAATTACTCTCCAGCTGTTCCTTAACTACAACTCCAAACATGCTCTGCCAGCCAGTTGACGGTTCCACCTAAGGGTTGCAGTCCAACACTAGATAGACAGCTACAGCTTAGCTAACCCTTCTTCAGCCTACAGTATTCAGCATCACAAGTTTGAGGAACATCCCCGTCTCAATTCCCTATTTCTCTCTGTAATTCTCTGGCTTCATTTGTGGAAAAATCATTGATGCTAATATTATCTGCTTGAGGAATAATTTAATATGCCATATTCTACACTGAACTCGGGGGGATTAGCTCCAGGACTGCACGTCTTCTATGGTCATTAGTTTTATTAATTTTTCCTTCTTTAAAAACAGGCACCAGCTTAAAAAAAAGACAATATCCCCATCTGTAGTAGATACAAGAGAGATCATGAGGTGTCCATTCTCTAGAGCAGGGGCATCCAAGATGTTTCTGAAGTGGGCTGTAGATTCAGAAATGTATATGTGTATAGGTGTATTTATGTGTATACGTGTATTTATGTGTATACGTGTATATATGTGTATACGTGTATATACATGTACGTGTATATATGTGTATACGTGTATATATGTGTATATACGTGTATATACACATGTATTTATGTGTGTACGTGTATATATGTGTATACGTGTATATATGTGTATACGTGTATATATGTGTATACGTGTATATATGTGTATACGTGTATATATGTGTATACGTGTATATATGTGTATACGAGCATATATGTGTATACGAGCATATATGTGTATACGTGTGTATATGTGTATATACGTGTATACGTTTGTATACGTGTATTTATGTGTATACGTGTATTTATGTGTATACGTGTATACGTGTATTTGTGTATACGTGTATATATGTGTATATATGTGTATACGTGTATATATGTGTATACGTGTATATATGTGTATACGTGTGTATATGTGTATACGTGTATATATGTGTATACGTGTAATTTTTAGTGAAAAACACTCATTCATTTGGATATTGTGCCACAAGGTGATGTATCACACAGGGCACACCATTTTTCCTCTTGATCCATACATTTTATGGAAAGGTTAAACATTGCTTTCTGTAGTGCAGAGTGAGTAGGGTACCTGTTGTTGCTGAACAGCTCTAATTATTATATGCCAGCTAGCAGTATGATATCATTATCACCAATGTATTGAATGCTGTTGAATGGAATTGTTTTGCTTTGTCCTTTTGTTTGTTTGTTTGTTTTTCTGGTAAATTTGTAATTTTTGAAAGATTGCAATAAAGAGACTAATATTCAAGAATAAGTTAAAATGGACACAAGGATGATCTGAAAACACATGAAAGAGATAAGCAAATAAACCAAAATATATGTGTTCTGGAGTCTGAATGTCAAAAAAGTTCTTGCTTTTCCTCTTCTAGTATTTTTATTTAAGACTCAGTTGCATTAATAACACCAGAATGACCACCATGGTGCTTAATAAATCAATGCAAGTAATAATACCATTTTGAAATAGTTTTTTTTCCGGTGTTTAAGGTGCTAGACATACACCTCCGAAGCACATGCTGGCCACCATTCCAGATGGTTTAACTAAAGATTCCAACCTGTGTAAATAACATACTACAAAGGCCCAGCTCACAGGCGGACCATGTGTGTCGGGTCAAACTCTTGGGTGTGGACGATGATTGCATTTTAATGTACAGTAGGATAGGAAGCTGCTGTGCTTTGTACATGCTCCATCCCACTTACTTTCCAAAACTAACAAGAAAAGGCATTAAAACGAACTTGGGAGTAGGGCCAGGCCCTCCTATAGATGTCAGGGGGATATAGTGTCCACATCAGGGCAGTTCTCATGGGGGTAATTCTTATGGGCTATGAAACGGTGCTCTGCAAATTGGTAATTTGTGAAAATATTACGCAGGCTCAAGACAGCTTGCCATAAATGTTTCCAAATGTTATAGAAATGTGTTTTATTCATTAGCAAGGATAGGGTTGGGTTACTCGGTTCTGTGGAACTTTATTTACACCGTTGAGCAGACTGATCAAAATCTTGTAATTTTCTTTTTAAGACAGTAGTAAGTTCTTTGCCCCTGTTCTTCTTAAAGGAGAATTTTTTGCACACATGCTCCGTAAACACCAAATACAGGGCGTATTGTAATAAAAGCAATAGTGGCCTAATTTAATTATGTGCAAAACGAGGAGGTCTGACCACCCAATGGGCTGAGCAGAGTTAATACACTGATACAGTTACATAACTAGTGAATGATAGGACCTTACTTCAGACCGTAATAATGCTTGATAGAATCTCTAACCAGTTTTCTTGAAATATTATACAAGAAAATAAAAAGTTTGATTGCTAAACACTGAGCTCAGGAAACAACTCATTAACTGGCTTTGAGTTATTTGTTTTGCTCAGAGAAGCAGGGATTAGAGGAAACACAGTAATGCACCCCATTGACGAACAGCTCATTGTCAATAACTCATTAAACTCATTAAAGAGGGAGCGAGCATGGACACTTTATTACGGGTAAAACGCCTTTTGAAATGTCATTGTATCACTGTGATTATCGATTTATTTTATTGCAGACGTTTTCTAACACAACAGAAGATTAATTTAACACAGACAGACAGCTTTGCGCTGAGCAGAAAAATCTGTTGACACAACAATGTTGCCTTTCCAAGAGTATCTATATCCACAGGTGAAGGAGGAGATGTCTTCCCATGATCCATTGTATAGGTCTTATGAAAATGTGTCTGTGATTTCAAGTTGTAAATATATAAGCTTTCTAAAAGATCACTGGAGACTTGAAAAGTACCTGAATCAATACAATAATTTACAAATGGGATCTAGTTGCTTAAATAACATCTATTATATCTTATAACGCATTTTATTTTATTAATCTTAATATGGCCATTAAAAACATATATATGTTTTTCTTCACTCCCACTTTAAATACATATACTAGCCTTCAGATGTGTATTCCCAAAAAGGATTTCCAGTTTTGACCCCTTCCTACCGAATGGTGCTTTGAAAGAGGTTTTAAAAAATGTGTATTCTTCTCCTGGCCCTTATCACAGGATGGTCAGTAGTCAGGGACACATAGGCAGAGACACGATCAGGGTTTTTACAGATCCTGGGGGGGTCCAAGCTGAAATATCGGAACCCAGAAGATCGGGCACGCCGCGGTTTGGTACAATGTAGCCGGCGCTAACTTACAGCATCGGCTACATTTTCCATGTCAGACTGAGGCCCTGACAGATTCCTGATCGTATTTAAAAACATACCATTTATTACCTAACCTGAGAGATTTATTGCAAGTTTTCAAGACCAAGTTGCTGGGTCCCTATATATCTCCTGAGATACCGACAGCCACAAAAAGGAGGATCATGCAGTGTTAGTGGTGACCTACAATCCGCCAATGGAAGATGAAAGGCTCCGGACTGTATTCTCACATCGCTCACTACTTTCAATCAAGCAGCCTCCCAACCATTGATGGTGAGGAGCATCCTGCCCAGTGAGAAATGGTAATCAGCACTTCTCCCTGCCAAGAAAGCTGATGTGCTACCTGTGCCCACATCCACAGCTCAGATAAAGTACCAATTACAGGTCCTTATGTGCACTCAAAAAAAAATCAATGGCAGCTTTGCGTGGTGTATGTAATCATGTGTGTAAAGTGCCCAACAGCAATGTATGTGGGAGAGACAGGCCAAGCATTACACAAATGGTTATTCAAAAAAAACAAAACAGAAACATGTGTTGTACAGCATTTCTGTCAACCTGGACACAGCATCCAGGATGTGAAGCCTCTGGTATTGATTGTTTCACACTTTGAGGGAAGAGATAAATATGGGAGGTCACACTGATTTGCTGGCTTAATAACTTAATCACTGACCTTAATAGAGACAGTGATTTCCCTGTATAATCCCCACATTAATCACCTTTTTACAAGGGATATCCGCAATGCACTTGTATCAAACTGCAAACGTTCCAACACCTTCACAAATCTGGCATGTGTTAAAAAATGGATTTATAGCTCCTTCAACCAGGGAGTGGACTGATCAAAGCTGCTCTGACGGAACTGAATGAATCTGTTAGATCTCTATATGACTGGCTAGTTTACTGCTGAGCAAATTCCTCAATAGCCTCGTGTGTAGTTTGCCTTTCTCTTAAACCGTAAACTGTGCATTCTAAATAGAAAATGTAGTTCCAGGTTCATTGATGCCTGAGGAAGGGACCTAGCGACACGGCTGGAAAGCTTGCTGTCGAACTCTCACTTAGCCAATAAATTGTCTCAGTTTAAATCTTTTTGTTTCCTGTTTTTACACAGCTAACATGGTACTTTTTACTTTTAGAACCATATCACTGTGCAAAATCATAGGTGCATTGTAATTCCATAAAAAAAAAGTTAATTATATTAACTTTACAAATAAATCTCTATCACTTAAAGAAGTGACCGTGCCTCTATAAAACCAACATACTTAACCCCTTCACGCCGGATGGTGCATGGATCCTTAACGACCAAAGCACCATCCGTGTGTCTGTGTGTTCCTGGCTCCGATCGGAGCCAGGAACACGCAAGCAGGGACCCGCGATACTTGTACCCGAACTTCCAGGGATGCCGGAGATGTAGCGAACTCTCAAACCGAACATTTCCTATGTCAGACTGACACTGGGGATCCCGCTGTAAGTCCCTGTGAGGTGAGGACCCTCAAAGTGGCCTCACCTGACAGTGGGGACCCTGCTGCAACTCCCTGCAGCGGGGTCCACATACAGCTCATGGTGGGGGGGCGCCAGGAGCTGCTTAATGCAGGACGTTCCATGCCTTCCTAACAGCCTCTAGGCACTAAAAAGTAGGACAGCACAGAACATCTTACAAGTGGGAAGGAGTTAAGGAATATTGTCCATTGTTGATTGCAACTCCTAACATGGTTAGCCAGCCTTATCCCCCAGACAGACAACAATGGATGCCCAGCTCACAGAGCAGGTTGAGAGTTGCAATCTACAAAAGAGGTTACTGATTTCAAGCTGTTTTGAATTAAGGTTCCCAGCATGCTCAGTAGGCACATGGCTGTCTGAGCCTGCTGGTGGCGCCAGAGGTTTCCCAAACCCTTTAATTAAACAAATGAAAATAATGAGTTTGCAAAGACCAGGAGTGAATGTTCAATGTGCGTTTCATTAGCTCCCTCCGACTGCAGGAATTCTCCCACTAATAATGGGAACCAAATGTGACTGTACCATAAATTCTTTCCACGTGTCCTTGGGATAACCTCCTACCTGCTTCTGCTGCCATGGCGACATCTCGACCAGATGTTAAATGTCTTCCTCTGGTCGTAGCCGTTTCTAGTCGGGCAGGATTCTCCCAGTCTCTTTCTTTTTTCACCACGATGACGGCGTCTTTGTGCTGCTTGGCCCTGTGCAGTACATTCAGGGCGTCGCCGTGGGCTGCTCCATGCAGTACGCAGCCATTGATGGACAAGACGCGATCGCCCCTTTCAATGATGGCGTCTCGGGAAGCCATGGCTTTGGAAAACACCCGGTGAACCTAGAAGCACGGCAGATTAGATAGAGCTTTACTCACAGCAGTATAAATCTTAAAATATTATGGTCCCACAATGAAAACGTCTAGAAGGATCAAATTCTTTTTTTATTTTAAAGCTGGGCAATTACCATTAGCTTATGCATTAAGGTGAGTTTCCTGTTTCAGGCAATCTGACCATCCGCAATGCTTCTTTAATTTGTCGGAAGCTTTTCTGACACACTAATCGCACCCCTATTTTTAAATACATTGGGTTGCTCTATAGCAATCTGGAAGTACAGTCACATTTGTTGGGATTGTAATTTTATTGACATACCTAATTTTATGTGACAATTTTACAAATAATTACTTTTGTTTCACATCATAAAATTTTGAGTTTTTAATAGGTTTTTTGTGTTTTTTTTCTGGGTGATGTAGAAGGGTCAGGCATCACAGACATCATGGGGGAGGGAGCGAGATGATAATCTGTGTTTTCTTGTGGAGTAAATTATGGCAAAGGAGAGATGGAGAGATCTGTGCCGACCAAGGAACAGATCTTCATACTCTCTCTGCCAAGGCCCACGAGATAAGAGCCTGGGAGGAGACCTGTTTCGTCTAATATTAAGCATGGTGTGTTTAATGATCTAAATGTGTATGAGTTGGACATGGTACTTGTTTAATTTGGCTAGAAAGACACTTACCGTTACTGATTTCTGCTCCAGATCCGTACCGCCAGCAACACTAAAACCCAACCCAGATCCTTCTTCCTTACTCAGCACCACAAAATAGACATCTTCTTTCCTCTGCAGAGACACAAACATAACCCAATATTATCCCTAATACATTTTATAAGGAGGAATAAGTACAGTGTGAGGATTATACAATAAAAGTATTTTTATTACATTATAGGCAAACTGCTTCCATTGTAATCCCTCATCTTTAACAATGATTTGTGTAGCATTAAATTCAGCAAACATGGTTTCCCTTTTTTGTGCGACAGTAATGGGTTCATGGGAGTCTATTCATTAAAATTCGAGAATAGCTCGAGGAGGTCGACTTTCACTCTGAGACCAAGGCAAAGTTGACCTTCAACTCGCCATCGAGATCCATAGGAAGCATTCAAAATTGGTATTCACTAAATATTGAGTTGGGAGGTCGAGTTTGACTTCTCTCAGCTCACCTACTTTAATGCAGGGCAGTCCCATTATTTCCTATGAGGGGGGACAAAAAGTACACTGCCCGTTTTTTTCTCCAAGGTAAACTTGACCTCCAGACTTGGCACTTAGTCAGATTTGGCATCCGAGTTTGGAGGTTGAATTGAGTCCAACTCGATCTCCAATATGCCCCATTCTGACCCAAATTCTGATTATGGCGAAATCTGCAGTTCGACTACCCAATATGGGCAATTTCAGCACAAATCATCACTTTCTGGATTCCGACCACATTAAGTTCAGGGAGGGGGGGCAGTCTTAATCCTAAAGGACCGAACTCTCCTCATAGAAGATGTACCAAAAGTGTAGAAGAACACATTTTAAACAAAAAAATATGGATACACAATTATAATATATTAATGTTATATATTATAATAGTATATTTACATTAATAGAAGCATTTTTACATAAAAAAAAAATGTTTATATTTTATGTTAATTTACTTACATTTTTATGTATTTAATTAATGTATCCTTTTTTACAGAGTTTTTTTGTATTACACATTGACTTCTATGGGAAGATTTTTGCTATTTCCGTAATAGCCGAGTTCCTCATAAAAATGGTCTCAATGTAAGATGAAGTCCTCACCATAAAAGTCTAAGGGGGGGAAGGGGAGAAGCTACATTTCCGCTGGTTGAGTATCCAGTATTTGAGGGCTACTCAACACTACTTAAATAAGTAGGAGGTCCGATCTTTTCAAAGAATATTGGAACTACCTGAGTCGACCCCTATATCTCATACAGATGCATTCAAGTACAATGTATTTTTTTTCTGCTATTTGACTTGGTAATTTGGTGGCCATGATTAGCAACTGGCAATGTTGAGTTGGTCTCAGTAGTGCTGACACCTTTTCTTACTAGTTGCTAGTCATGGGTGCCAAATATCCAGCCCAAGTGACCAGCCTAAAAAGCACAGGCCCCCACTGCCTTTTGGTTCCACATTTTGTAGGGATTCTCTTAATTCTCTTTCCCATGTCTCCCAATGGTAGGACAGTCTCGGTTTGAGACTCCGGTGTTCTGTTTTTCTGGGAGACCGAAGAAAAGCAAGTATATCCGTGAGTGCCTAATGGAAAACGTTAACTAATTTGCAAACAACTTATTACCAGTCCCCACAATGTCATATCAGCCCCTCCCAAACTTGGGTGGTTTGCTTTTCTCTCCTGGAAGGTCTAATTCTCAAAGCACCATGATTTCGTTTTAAGTTATCCTATTAAACTTTAAGCAATGTCTAAAATCATTGCAAAATTAACATGACCGATTTGCATAGGTTTTTAATAAACATAAATAAGTCAGAGAAGCCGCTTGGCTGACTCATTCACACAATGGACTATCAAAGAGATATTGCTGTTTAACAAGGAAAGTGATGAACTATTTGATTTATTTACCAGTTTTTAGAATGCTGAACTCTATCTTGCTCTACGAAATATTTTATATTAATTTAAATCGTACATAAATTTAAATATCAACATAAAAAAAAGTTTACTTTAATACACAATAAGACACCGATCTCATGCTTTCCAGAGGGCAAGGGGCATGGTCACAGTTTCCTTCCTAAACATTGTTATTTAATCACTGGTTGTCCATTTGGCAGCTACGTAACAAGGAAGCAGCTACCAAAGTAAAATAATAATAACTGCTGCAAAACATAAACAGAATTATCAAAAAAGAGACACATTTCCTGCCAAGATCTCTGTAAGACGCTCAAATAAATAAACCAACTGTTATTTCAGTACTTAATTCTCCATTTGTCTGGAACTCTTCCACATGGTTAATTTTTGAATTTACCCATAATGATCTGATAAAAATTCACTGCCTCGACATACAATCTCCCCCCCCCCCCCCCACTTATGCTTCGTGAACTGTACGTGAAATGTACAATGGCTCAAGTGTGAGGATGCACTGTTGTGCGCTTTTTAAGGTCCATGCCAGTTTATTCTCAGACTGGCACTTGCCAGTTGGAGATCAGATAAGCCGGTATGCTTCATAGTGAAGCATGGAGACTGCCGGTTAGTGGTTAAAATAGCATGGATCTTAAAGATGACAATGCCATTTTCTCCCTATATAATGGCTACTTTCTATAACAGAAAACAAAAGTGAGTGACTATATAATGCTTTTTATCTTGTATATGATACTGGACAGATATATAATATAGCTCGGTATAAAATATTCCCTAATTTTTACAGCTCAGCGTGTGAGTTAAACTCTAAAACTGCATCCCACATCAAAAGTACACTTAGTATGATAACCTTGGTTTTTGGGGTATCATCTTTCCCCCGGTCGGTAATATGGAGCCATGAAATGGGATAACTTGTTGTTACTCAACCATATAACGCAAAACCTACAGGCTTACTAAACGTCTGAAAGCATTGATATTATTGTATGGATTTGGTCTTGTAACCTTTCAAAGTAAAACAGAATGTAAATGATACATGAAGCCATGCCAAACCTTAACACTGATCCTTATTCCCAAAACACACATACTCTCCATAAAAGGATATTATAATCTTGGGTCCAGATGATCTATTGGGTCCTTATACGATAAAGATGTGGGCTAAAACAAACGTCAGTACGATAATTATTACCCTACAGTAGAACAAGCCACTGCCCACCACAACTATATATACTGGTCCAAAATTTACGAAAATTTTAACCAACTATAAAAACTTAAACTTTGCGAGCACAGCCCTATACTTTTTGCAAACTCACAAGGCCAATTTTAACCATAACCTTTATTCATTTTTTAGTTCAAAACAGCCCGGTCTGGAAAGCAAAGTTGCTTTTTTCTTAACCACAATGGAATCAAATTATCAGGTATGGATCCTTGATTGTAGGATTCCGGACATAGGGAAGAGATTTAATGCAGGACTGGAGTCCTTCACATGAGGGTTTGTATAAAAGATGAAAAAAAAAGATCTGAACTGTAATCTAGAAAAATAAAATAATGTAGGCCCGGTGGTCAATGCAAAAACATTCTACAGGTCAGACTGTACTACATCAACTCAGACTTTCATCCTGCTGAGGTCGATAAAAGGACTTTCATTCAAGGAAAATTAAACGTTGTTTAACCCTTGCTTCCTTGAAGGAAGCATGGGTTAAACAATACATTTGCCGGTAGAATTAAGTAAACCCGACATGTATCTTAATAGATATACGCCGGTTTACTAACTTCTGGGGCTCTGACAACTGAATGCGAGGGTCTCTTGCTGTGCTAGCACAGAGAGACCCTCGGTTTTTGCATGGGATCAGCAGGGGGGACCTAGCTAAAGTCCCCCCAGCTGATCCCATGCAATAACGAGGGTCAAAAGTACACGCCAGTTCATCCTCATACTAGGGACAATGGACTTTTCATTTTCTATATTAGAAGCACAAGTGAAAAAAAATGTTTAGTGTCCCTTTAAGTACTGAACGTGATCCTCTCAAGGACGCCACCCTGTTCCTTTGTCCTTTGACTCTTCGGATGAATCCGATGGAGACCTTTTGAAGCCTATGATCTTAAGTGCGTCTGTAGATAGCACTTTAGCTACTAAAGGGGATATACGTCTCATCATGAAAGAGATGAAAGACGCCATCATTATGGAAATGGCGGCAATCCGCGGGGAAGTCAGAGTATTGACAGATAAAGTGGACACAATCGAAACCACACAGATTAAATATGCCCAACAGCAAGTGGATTTACCAACGTCCGACTTAGAGGTATACCAGAGACGGTAGGGCCCACCAACTTCCGAGCGTACCTCACGGACTGGCTAAAGCGATTTTGCCCCAAGATGGATACCCCAACTCAGACAATGTTGGATTACTTCAGGGTCCGCAAGGCCCAGAGGGCATCGGCAGAAGCACCCAGAGATGTTTTACTTAAATTGAGATCCTCTGCCGATAAAGCACTGCTGATGAGGACCTCTCGGTCCAATCTACCTGGTCCCGAGGGACAGAACCCAATAGAAATTTATGATGACCTCTCCCCAACCACACTCTTATGGCGGAGGTCGATGATTCCGTTAACACAACACTTGCGGGAGCATGAAGTTAAATACCGTTGGGGAGCAACTCAATCCCTCTCGGTTCAAAGAGACGGTAAAATCATAGAGAGCCCGGACAACATTGGTAATTTCTTGAAGTCTTTGAGGATTCCACAGATACCATCTTCCATATCTACACCTATGGCGCCTTTGGCAGCTACTGAAACAACCCATTGATCAAAAGATTTGGTTCCTGAACGATCCTGTATTGGACTGACACCTGGAACTGTCTTTGTTGAAACGTGTGCTATTTTTGCCGTTCTTGGTTTATAGTTTTTGTTTTACTATGTATATTAGATGTTGAGCTCTCTCTGTGTATTGTGCTCACCGTCTATGCCCCACCCACCACCCCGCGGGGCAATCCCTATGTTCGTTTCAATGAGCATATGGGTAATTTCTTACTGACCACTAAGATGATGATTCAGTAGCCCATTTTTTGGGGGGGAGCAACGTCTCTTTGCTGCTACCGATATACCCTCTCTTGGGATATCCTATCCACCCGCTTTTTGCTCTTCTTCAGATTTATCCCTCCGTTTCTCTTTATCCCCCTTTCTAATACTTTTTATATCCCATTTCTTCTTATTATATACAAATTGTAGTTTACTGAAGTCTTTGATATTATATGTTATATACTGTGTATTGCTCCATTTTGCACAATGTTACAGAGGGTGTATAGGCTACACTGCCCCCCCTGATGTTTATGTTGGTTCACAGTAGGGTTACCCTAGCGGAGGAGATGTTAGTTTATATACTACGTTATACTAGGGTACATTTATTTATTTATTCTCCTAGGTGATAATTTTTGTGGTGATATGGGGCATATAATTACTGCAGGGCTGGAGCATCCATGCTGTTTTTGTTTATTTTTAATTCATTTTTTGAATCCCTAATACCTGCCACATAAAGATATATCACAGCACCAAAGGGTTTTATTGTTCTTTGTTTTTTAATATATCTTGGATCTGCTGAAGCTCTGATGTGATACTTATATGTATAACATTTATATTGTCTCTGTCAAATTTCTGATAAACTAAAAATGGCAAATGTATGTTATATATTATTTGTATATGTAATTTTGTCGCACTTTATCCAATAAAATTTTAATAAAATTTTTAAAAAAAGAGATCCTGCTAATTATATAGCTTTTTATCCCTCAGTGCGTCTGCTGCCCTTAAGACACGGTGCTCAGTCCCTCTCATGTCTCACAAATTTCTGAAGGTCATTTGTTAATTTAATTCTGAGTGTTATTTATAAAGAAGGTACAAGGTATAAGGATATATATTTATGTTGACTACCGATCAAATATTGGGCGTGTGTGTGTCGGTGTCAAATTTCTGTGTTGCTCCGAGCACTGGCGATAACCGTGTATCAAGGTTACGGTGATGAAAAGAGCCTGGTAAGTGTCAAAGAACCTCGGAGGAGCCGTATCACATGTTGCTCCGAGCACTGGCGATAAGCGTGTATCAAGGTTACGGTGATGAAAAGAGCCTGGTAAGTGTCAAAGAACCTCGGAGGAGCCGTATCACAACCTACACACCACCCAAACCCTCATTTGGTGAACTTCTTCCTTTCTATTATTGCATTATTTCCTTTAATAACCTTTCCTTGCACACATTACAGCAGTGCCAGATTGTTTTCCACCCCGCTGTGTTGCTTCCTGGTTGTCTAATATGGGCAGTCTGGATGTCTGTGCAGGCAGTGCAAGGCAGTGAGGAATGAATTACCACCACTGCTGTCAACTCCTTCAGTCTGCCGCCGCCCCCACTTCAATCCGGCTCGCTAGGCCAGGGCATCAATACAACTCTGCCCTCAACCCAACATTCCACCGAACCCTTTGCCCTGTGTGTCCGATGTTTCTCCCGCTGGTGCTTCTCCTCTGTAGAATTCCAAGTTGACTCCTTTAGCCCTACGCACATGCCAACACACAAACCCTCAATTAACATCCGTTCCTTAAGAAATATTTCTCATAGTGGAAACTCCGCAAGCAGTGCTTATGACTGAGGCGCATATTTAATTAGCCATCAGCCATGAGTCATGTCCAAGTCTTTTATTTCACTGAACATCTGCCAAGTACAGTAGGATCAGAATACTTGCGGGGCAGGTTACTACTTGATGACTTCTGGCAAACAAAACACTGCAAATTCATCAGAACTCAATCTCTCAAAACTCTCTCTATGAAGGAGGTGGTTCTGTGGTCACCCACTCAACCGAACTGTATTTGGCCCACAGAAATGAAATCCAAAGGGGCTGATCAAGGCTGGTGGGGTAACAGACAAAAAGTTCATACCAGACCAGAAGCGCTGTATGCAACTACATTTTTTGCACACTTTTGCAGTTTTATTTTATATATACACACATTACATCATTGTATATAACAGGACTTAAACAGCCTTTAGACGCCAAATAGAGCAATTCGGTAGCCAGCTTAGGTCTTTTTTTTAGGAGCCAGAGAAATGGTACTTCCATGAGTTCCATATCTAACAAAAAGTTAGGAGCCAGTAGGTGGGATTGTAGTAGCCATGGCTCCTTGGATTTACCAATCCCTGCTATATACATTTGTTTATAATATATATTTATTATATTATGCATAAAGAAATTTTTGCACACAAAACAGGAACTAACTTAGCTTATCAGGTGAAGTAATAAAAATATTGAAGATTTAGTCTATATTTAGTAGTATTGAAGCCTTGAGAAAGCGCCTAGTTTTGGCGCGAAACGCGTAGGCGTCTGGGTAACACCTGGTAGGAGGATAGTGGCGGTGAGGCTGTCCTTCTATTCATGGATTAAAGATCTTATTTCAGCTATATCTCCGTTGTCTACGTTGTTCTTCCTTCGGATCTTCATCGCTTTTTACTTCACTTCAAAATCTATATTTAGTAGTATGGCCTATTATTTTGTTTTTTTATTTTTAATCGACTTCCTTACAAGCCATCCCAGAATACTCTTTGACAGACAGACAAGGAAATGCTTACAAAAGGGATGGGGGGAAATGCATTTATAACCACTTCAAGATTTTAAAAAATTTATGTTAAGGCATTGCGAGCATACATTTAAGAAATGTGCAAAACATACTAATTAATAATTCACATTGCAGAGGCTAGGCTGATCCACATCCAGTTCTCGAGGGCATTAGGCAAATTAAGTAAGTAGGGTAGCTTGTTATATATACGTAATACAGGAAGGACGGAGCTTCTATCGGAGAGTCATGATAAAATGTATTTATTTATTGAATAGTCATAAAAAAAAGTATCCAAAATGATCCAGTGAAGATACAAAATCAGGTACAAAACTTCACATTCAGCTTTTCAATGAGAAATCTGTAATTTGCATAACGTGCCACAGGTGATGTCATACGCAGGAGACTGTGTATAGATCATTTTCAATCATTTTTCATACACTACATGCACAGTTCAAACCAATGTTCAGGTAATCCAGTCCCTTTAAGTCAATGGAGACAATAGTATGGTGGGTATGTTTTTGAAGAAATGGTGGCAACCCTAGATATTACAGGTGTAGGGTTGCCACATTTTCGACAAAAAAATACCGGCCTTGCTGTTGCCCCCATAGACTCAACATTGGACTACCGGTAAAATACCGGCTGGGTGGCAACCCTATAGAGGTGACAAACTGGCACTAAAGATGCAGTGGGCTTAGTAGGAGTATAAACTGGTAAGCACTTTTTAAGGTAACAGCTATTGTATCCTCTGTAGTAACAAAAAGGGAGATCAACGTATATAAAGAGCAATAGTATTCTGCAAAATGTAGGAAGAAAATCTGTACGTGCAATAGAGAGGAGTGTATTCAATATATCAATATAAAAGATAATTTATTTGAACTCACATAACAATACTGCAAGAGAGAACAGCTGTCTAGCAAAGACAGGCTCGGGTGTGCAGGGTACCACAATTGGCAATAAAGTGCAGAATGAAGTGTGGGATCGAGTAGCTTTAAACAGACATCTGGTGATGGCGATATAGCAGCAGATGTTGTAAAAAATCTCTCGGGACCTTCGCATATACCGCAACAGATAATCAATAATAAATTCAAGTAAAAGAATCAGTAGATGGTGAGAAGCCGCCACGAATAGGTCACGGTTGTTACAAGATGCGTACTGTGACCTACAATTACCACCATTGCTCGGCTCAAGACCGACTTTCCTATGTTTGTCTGCCTTCCCACGCTGCTTCCTTCCACTGTGTTTTACATTATCTACTTCATTCCTTCCGATTGGAATGCTGTGAAGTATTTAATATGGCCATAGGGGTTCAACAATATATTTTGTGCCAGGCAAAATTATCCCGTTGGAATCAGGTAGACTTTTGAACTGTTAAAGGTTCCGTTAATAAGCCAATTCTCGTATGATGGCCATGGCTACTTCCCAATGCACGCCATAGTAGTTCATCAGAGTAGCTACACGGTAGGAGCTGCCTCAGTCATATTCGATAAACATGCACTGTGAACCCTGTTAGATATCGCTTAGAAATATGGGAATGTTCCCTTGTATAGGCCTATGGTGAATCCGAAGATCCTTTTCAAACATCCCATTCCTATTGTTGATATATTATTGTATTAATACTTTATTCCACAGTTTGATCTCTATATGATATTACATACTAATGAAAAGGATATAGTGTTATAGGCGCTACTAAAATATCTAAAAAACAATATAAACGTGCTGCTCACTTAAATGTAAAGAAAAACACCTCTATTTCTTACTAACTAATAACAACAAGAAAAGTAAAGGAGCGCAAATATTAATCAATAAAAAGTACACAATTTATGTGATATAATTCTGTGCAACTTTGTGCAGAAAAGACAACAAAACGTGTAAATAATAAAAATACTTATATATTCACTGTTGATTGAAGAGTTCAAATTGTTGTATATTTCTCAAAAAGAGGAAAAAACAAGAAATAATAGTGCTTTCCGTCTGACAAGGTGATATACTGGGTTAACTTGTAAGGAATACTGATGTCAGCTGGTCTGCAAAGTAGCTCCCCCCGAAGTGTTATATCTCCGTATGCATTCATATATATGAAAAGGAAAATGCCACCATAGTAAAGTATTGTACAAACAAAATACTTTAACCCCTTAACGACAGATGACGTGCCAGGCACGTCACGGCAAATCGAGGACTTGCCGACAGCTGACGTGCCTGGCACGTCATGCACTAAACTGAGTAAAGAAAGCGACCAGCGGTCGCTTTCTTTACTCTAACGGTGTTGCTACAATGCCTCTAGGTAGAGGCATTGTGCAACACCCCCCAAAAGTGCAGGGGCGCGCTACGATCACTCCACGGAGTGATCGTAGCAGCCATTTAAAAATGGCTGCGCCCACTGCACACATGTGCTTAGAAAGCGAACGATCGTTCGCTTTCTAAGCATCTGCGGTGTTTCTAAAGTGCCTCGCTAGCGAGGCACTTAGTAACACCTTGATGCTCCCCAGAGCCGATGGTGGTCGCTCTCCTGAGCGACCCCATCGGCTCAGTAGAAGGGAACGCTGCCTATACAGGCAGCGCTTCCCTTCTAATGGCAAGAGCATCGGAAGTGAAAGTATTTCACTTCCGATGCTCTAGGGGGAGCCAATCGATGCCGGCACAACAGATCTATGTGATCTGTGTGCAGGCATGTATGATAAGTGCTCTGATGAGCACTTATCATACTGTCAAAGGCAATATTAGCAAATATTGCCTTTGACAAGTATTGATCTGCCTCCCTCACCTTACTAGTTATAGTAAGGGAGAGAGACAGATCAGATAAAGTAAAAAAATAAAATAAAATAATAAAACAAATATTTAATAAAATTTTAAACACCAAGGGCTTTTATAAAAGCCATTTAACCCCTTCCCTGCCATTGATCGCTGTGTACGCAGTGATCATACACAGCAGCACATTTTTTGCTGTCTGTGCATTTTTTAGGGGTTAATTTTTTTTACTGTAATTCATTACAGTATAAAAAAAAGCTCTTTTAAGAGAGATTAACCCCTTTCTTGCTGTAGATCACTGCCTAAGCAGAGATCTGACGCAAATGCAGCAATCTTGCTGCAGAAGCATTTTTAATTTTTTTAAAACTTTTTTATTACACCCGTCACGTGTTAATTATACCCGCTAGGGGACTACGTTTAACGTAATTTTTTTTTTAAATAAGAGCTATTAACCCCTTCCTTGCCGTATATCACTTCCTAAGCAGCACATATGGTCACTGCCTAAGCAGTGCATATGGTCACTGCCTAAGCAGCGCATATGGAGCAATCTAGTCGCAGAAGGATTTTTTTTTTGCTATCAGCATTTTTTTTGTCAGACTCGCTAGGGGTTAATTATACCCACTAGGGGATTACGTGTATTCCTTTTGAAGCTGTCTGAACACGTGTATAGCGATCAGTAACAGCCGATCAGTGGCAAAGGTGGTTTGGTGATTTCTCAGATGAGCATCACCATTCGTCTGGTTCGATCAATATTGGTAAATATTGTTCTGACCCATATGGATCTGCCTCCCTCTCCTCACTTGAGTTTTAGTGAGGGAAAGAGACAGATCTGTATAACATAATTTTTTAATTGTAATAAATTAAATAAAATGTTAAAAAAATTGTGAGTCCCAAGGGCTTTTATAAAAGCCATACCCTTTGTATAGTGTAGTGTATTAACCCCTTCCCTGCCACTGATCACTGCACAGCAGAAATTTTTTTCTTGTCTGTGCATTTTTAGGGGTTAATTTTTTTGTACAGTACTACAAAGGCTCTTATAAGAGCTATTAACCCCTTCCTTGCTCTACATGTTCAAATTCCAAGTTTGAAAATCAAAAAGCGCACCTCTCAAATGTAGCCTTTCAACACCCAACAAAGCTGACAAAGCTATGCATGGGTGGTATCCCTGTGCTCGGGAGATGTTGCTGAACATATATTGTGGTATTGTTTGTCAGTGACACATACCGAAATATGTGAATTTGTGTCTAAAGTACAATGTATGTGGGAAAAAATACACAATAAAATGACTACCACAAACTTTGACAAAGGCTGGTGGTAGAATTGGTGCATGGAAAGTGTTAAAATAACACCATTTAAAATAGCCTAGGGTGTCTACTTTTACAAAATATATACTTTTTGGGGTAAAATACACTGTCCTACTTTAAAAAAAAGTCCCAAATGAAAGATGGGCTCAGGCTGGCTACACGTCAATATTCCAAGTTGAAAATGCGCACCTTCACAATGTGGCCCTTTTAGCCCCCAAACAACCCAACAAACCTATGCATGGGTGGTATCCCTGTACTCAAGAGATGTTGCTGAACACTTATTGGGGTGTTATTTGGCAGTGACACATACCAAAATCTGTAAATTCATGTCTGAAGTACAAGGTTTGTGAAAAAAAAAACACAAAAAAATGACTACCACAAACTTTGACAAAGGCTGGTGGTAGAATTAGTGCATGGAAAGTGTAAAAATACCACCATTTGAGATAGCCTAGGGTGTCTACTTTAAAAAAATATATGGGTTGATGTGGTAAAATACACTGGCTGGTTTCAAATATGTCCCAAATGGGACATGGGTGCAGGCTGTCTGCATGTCAAAATTTCAAATTGGAAAACCAAAAACTTCACCTCCCAAATTTGGCCTTTTACCCCCCAAACAATCCAACAAACCTATGCATGGGGGGTATCCCTGTACTCAAGAGATGTTTCTGAACACTTATTGGGGTGTTATTTGGCAGTGACACATACCAAAATCTGTAAATTTATGTCTGAAGTACAAGGTTTGTGAAAAAAAAACACAAAAAAATTACTACCACAAACTTTGACAAAGGCTGGTGGTAGAAATAGTGCATGGAAAGTGTTAAAATACCACCATTTGAGATAGCCTAGGGTGTCTACTTTTAAAAAATATATGGGTTGATGGGGTAAAATACACTGGCTGGTTTCAAATATGTCCCAAATGGGACATGGGTGCAGGCTGTCTGCATGTAAAAATTTCAAGTTGGAAAACAAAAAACTGCACCTCACAAATTTGGCATTTTAGCCCCCAAACAACCCAACAAACCTATGCATGGGTGGTATCCCTGTACTCAGGAGAAATAGTAGAATCTATTTAGCATGTTTTTTCGTTCGCTATTGTCGATGAGGAGAAGTTGTTTCAAATAAAAACAAAGAAATTTGTGTATTTTTTTTTTTTTTACCATATTTTATTATTTTTTTTTAATAATATGATAAGATATGATCAAAAATATGGCATCCATAGAAAGCCCTTTTTGTCCCGATAAAAACAATATATAATATGTGTGGGTACAGCAAATGACGAAGAAGAAAATTACTGCTAAACACAAACAGCACAGAAATGTTAAAATAGCCATTGTCCAGAAAGGACAAAAATGTTTCAAAGGCTCTGTCCTTAAGGGGTTAATTAAGAGATAATTATATCCCATAAATTGTGTACTTTTTATTGATTAATATTTGCGCTCCTTTACTTTTCTTGTTGATATTACATTCTATCCTATCAGAACCTCACATGGCTTTATACTGGAACAAAAACATAAATGGCAACAGTTCTGTTATATGTGTTTAAACCATCTCCATGCATATTGGCAATAAATATATATATATAAAAACAAAAACAAAAAATCAGCTGCTGTTGGCAATTTCCCGGATAAACGCACTTAATATGTCGTTTCTTGGACCAGTTAATTTATCCTCCAGTCACCGAGCCAGTATTCGCATACTGCCAGATCTTTAGGATCTATAACTCTATTCACAGCTCTTCATGGCCCTACCGCCGCCAGTTTAGTGTGATGTCAATGCAAAGATCCAAGACATACTTTTAATCCACACCAGAAACCTCTGCTGTCTGGGCCAAGCCTGAACGAATCTCACATCTCTGAAAAAGGAAAGGTTCCAAAATGGCTTTGAACCATCTAAGGTTGGCTCCAGATGACACACCTCTCTGTTCCTGAACACCCTTCATCTGGCCTACAATACTATGCATGAGTGGGAGATTGTGGTTCCTTCTTATCCGCAAATGGAAAAGTGAACCTACGATGCAATCAATTCCCTTAAACACTTCCCAAGTAATGTGTTGTGCGTCAGCATATCAGAGCTCCACGTCAACAGAACTCACACTTGCATACCACACATTACTATATATAGATAGGCTATGTATAGTCTGCTTTCAGTACTATTCTATGTATAGTTCGCTTTCAGTACTATTCTATGTATAGTCCGCTTTCAGTACTATTCTATGTATAGTCCGCTTTCAGTACTACTCTATGTATAGTCCGCGTTCAGTACTATTCTACGTATAGTCCGCTTTCAGTACTACTCTATGTACAGTTTGCTTTAAGAGTAAAAGTTTCCTTTGGATCCATCTGTGGTCTTCATTACTGATGCTCATTATCTACTCATGGTTGTGAGCAAAATGTATTAATTTTTTATTGCACTAAAGTGTAAGTATTGTACATTTTTTACATAACCTGTCCAACCTGTCCATGCATTACTATATCACAGAGCTCCACATCAATAAAACTCACACTCAGATACCACTCATTACTGTATCACAGAGCTCCACATCAATAGAACGCACACTCAGATACACTCACTACTGTAACACTGAGATCCACGTCAATAGAACTCACACTCAAATACCACACATTACTGTAGCACAGAGCTCCACATCAATAGAACGCAAGCTCAGATGCCACATATTACTGTGTTACAGAGTTCCACAGCAAGCTCACATATTATGTGGTGTGTAAATGTATAGATCGCAGAACTCCAGAACCCACGAGTAATGTGTGTAGGAGTATACTAAAGGCTTTACAGTAAAACTCGCAGTAATGTGCAGAGTTCCACAGGCATTAAACTTTGACGCGGTGTACCACATAGCGCTATCTACTATTTGTATCCAGGCCTCACCTTTAACCAGTTACCCTAACATTACATGACATTACCATTTATTTATATAGTGTCAACCATTTACGTAACGCTAGGTACAGAGCATAGAGGGGAACTACAAACTAAGTTAGACAAACTAGAAAAAGACTGGTACGTGAGGTAGAGAACCCTGCTCGCAAGCTTACAATCTAGAGGGAATGGGGTCCATAAGACACATAAGGAATTGAAGAGGCAAGAAGGATTGAAGTTGTAGTAAGAGTAGTGTGGATGGGTGGCACTAGGTGGGATAGCCCAAAGATGAATTGTGTGTGTTCCAGCTAGGTGGGATCAGCTAGAGGTAAAGTGACCGGTATTCTAGTGGGTTGGGTAGTAAGCTTCTTTAAAGAGGTGGTGTTTTGAGGGACTTTTTAAAATTTGAAAAGGAGGGAGAGAGCTGGATGCTCTGCGGAAGGGAGTTCCAGAGAGAGGGGGCAGCTCGGGCGAAATCTTGCAGTCGTGAGTGAGAAGTGGTGATGAGGTAGGAGGAGAGTTTTAGTCCCAGTGAGGAGCGCCAAGGTCCATGTGTATTGCATGAACGCAAGGATTGCGCAAGCGATTGCTGCCATAAAGTATTGTTATTTATTTTTACAAGATCAAAAAATATATAGTTGGGGAGAAGGATTGGGCAAAATAACTATAACTATGCAGTAACACACCACAAATATGTAAAAGAAAACCTTGGGAAATGGGCAAAAACAAAAAATAAATGAACCATATTATTTTGTGCATTCAAAGTTTGAAACCAGAACAGTTTTATAAACTACGTAAAGGGGACTTTTATTCTTCCAGAAAATATAAGATTTATTTTCCACAAAAATGCAGTAATTGACACTTTAAAAAAAAAAAAAAAAAGCACACACTATCTTTCTTAATTGTTTGCACTTAAAAAAAAAAGAAGAAATACCAAAACTATTATATCTTTGGCAATTGGTTTCTGAAACACAACATATTGCAAACAAAAAAAATAAAAAATAAGACCAGCCAAAACATTTTTGGAATACCTTACCACCCAAACATTTTCTCCAAGTCTTGTCAACTTAGATCAGATAGTCTTGCAACAAGCACGGGGGTAGGAGGAGGGGGGGGGGGGGGGGGGTATTTAATCTAATCATTTGAAGGCAATTAAAACATTTCTCCAAACCACTTGAGGAGTGACAGTAAAATATGCTATGTAAACAGTAGACACCCCAAACCACAAAAATGTAATATTATTAACATTTCTATTTTTCTAAGTGTAGGAAAGAGGCAGAGTGGTAGAAAAAAAAAAATATTTTGTTTCCAAGATTATTTTTTTGCTTGGTACAGACCCAAAGTTTTTATTAAAGCATCACTTGAGTTTGAAAACAAATGCTCTGCACAATCTCCCAGGATCCACCATAGATACGCACAAGATTGCCCATTGCACATGTATAGGATCAGTGACACCTCATAACTGCCCTGTCCCTCCAAACACTGATGTTAAAAAAAAAAATTAAAAAAAAATGGAAGGCAGTTTGTAAATTAAATTGTTACGGAGCATGCCGTGTGCAAGATTCCCAAGCAAATGTTTACAATTTAGAAAAAAAAGAAGGCTAGAGCAGGAAACTTTGAACTACATTCCCAAGTATTCCATGCATGAAAGGAGCCAGTACAGTACAGACACTGCAAGATGCCAATGATGATAATCTGCCTCATAAACGAGTCTTTCCGTTCACTGTGCAGCATTTCACACAAACACGGGGACCGGTTCCTTACTTGCCAGTTTCTTTCCCATTCACGGAGTTCAAAAACATTGACCTTTGGAATGTGGATGACAGCACTCCCAAATGCATCTTCTCTAACACCAAGGGTCCAAGCACTAAAACCTTGCACCATGCATTCTATAGTCATGAGGGTCTGGGAATTCAGGTTATAAAGATACAGGGGTCTAGTGCCACTGCACAGAGGTTGTCATGCAAACACTATGCAAAAGTAAACAGATTTAAATAAAGTAAATTAGATCACATTACCACATATTTATTATTACATATTGCGGTTTCTTGTGGCCATGTCTGGGCCTTCTATTGTGTGCAATGCTTATACATTCACATAGAAAGACAATAGGACAACTGCCTCTTTTTATCCATTTGTATCCATTTTTTGTATTACTCAGCCTTGTTACAATGCAGCCCCCCATCCCACGTGTTCACTATTAAGGGTTAATAATGTATAGGGGTGTATATAAAAAATACCCCTTTCTGTCTCATTAGAGATTTTTGCCAGAGGCTCAAAGAAGCAAGGTGAATGGTTAGAGTTAGGACCCACCTAGGGGGGGTCTGCCTTGACTTTGGCAGGTGGGCTCATCCTCTCATGGCCATTGGAGGTAACTAAAAAACCTCCATTTGTTTTAAAAAATACATAGGGATAAAGGAGAGAGCGCAGGTAACTTGTTTTTCTTTGCCTTTTTTTAACCTCAAAAATTCACTGCTCCCAAAATACATACATTGGAGCAATATTTACAATAATTAAAACTAGCAGTGCTGGGGTAAAGATTTAAAAAGTGGTGGGAACACCATGGAAAGCATAAGAGTGTTCCTCCTGGTTGCTTATTTTGGCCACAGAATTCAATTTTCAACACTACTTCCACGGTTTGTTTGTTATTTTATACACGAGTTTGTTCAAACAAGTGCTGCTACCTAAAATGGCATTTCATTTAGCAATGTCTCCAGTTTTAATGTGTTGTTTTTTTTTTTCTTTATTGTGGTGTTATTTTATAATCTATTTTTCTTACATGCTAACAGTCGGCATTACCAGAGAGTTCATTTCCGCAAAAAAACACTTCAGCGCTGTTGCTGGCACGTGGGGAAAGATAATTTTCAGTATATTTTGGACACTGACAAAAGACTCTTTAGGATACTAACTTCTTGTCTGGTATGATAAGTCTTCTCCATTAAATGAAAAAAAGATTATAAAATAACACCACAGCACTAGAAATGTATTAAATAAAACCAGAGACACTGCTAGACAACATACAGTGGATATACAAAGTCTACACACCCCTGTTAAAATGTCAGGTTTCTGTGCTGTAAAAAAAATGAGACAAAGATAAATCATTTCAGAACTTTTTCCACCTTTAATGTGACCTATAAACTGTACAACTCAATTGAAAAACAAACTGAAATCTTGAGGGAAGAAAAAATATAAAATAAAATAATGTGGTTGCATAAGTGTGCACACCCTCTTATAACTGGGGATGTAGCTGTGTTCAGAATTAAGCAATCACATTCCAAATCATGTTAAATAGGAGTCAGCATACACCTGCCATCATTTAAAGTGCCTCTGATTAACCCCAAATAAAGTTCAGCTGCCCTAGTTGGTCTTTCCTGACATTTTCTTAGTCGCATCCAACAACAAAAGCCGTGGTCCACAGAGAGCATCCAAAGCATCAGAGGGATCTCATTGTTAAAAGGTATCAGTCAGGAGAAATGTACAAAAGAATTTCCAAGGCATTAGATATACCATGGAACACAGTGAAGACAGTCATCATCAAGTGGAGAAAATATGGCACAACAGTGACATTACCAAGAACTGGAGCTCCCTCCAAAATTGATGAAAAGAAGAGAAGAAAACTGGTCTGGGAGGCTACCAAGAGGCCTACAGCAACATTAAAGCAGCTGCAGGAATATCTGGCAAGTACTGGCTGTGTGGTACATGTGACAACAATCTCCAGTATTCTTCATATGTCTGGGCTATGGGGTAGAGTGGCAAGACGAAAGCCTTTTCTTACGAAGAAAAACATCCAAGTCAGGATACATTTTGCAAAAACACATCTGAAGTCTCCCAAAAGCATGTGGGAAAAGGTGTTGTGGTCTGATGAAACCAAGGTTGAACTTTTTGGCCATAATTCCAAAAGATATGTTTGGCGCAAAAATAACACTGCACACCACCAAAAGAACACCATACCCACAGTGAAGCATGGTGGTGGCAGCATCATGCTTTGGGGCTGTTTTTCTTCAGCTGGAACTTGGGCCTTAGTTAAGATAGAGGGAATTATGAACAGTTCCAAATACCAGTCAATATTGGCACAAAACCTTCAGGCTTCTGCTAGAAAGCTGAACATGAAGAGGAACTTCATCTTTCAGCATGACAACGACCCAAAGCATACATCCAAATCAACAAAGGAATGGATTCACCAGAAGAAGATTAAAGTTTTGGAATGGCCCAGCCAGAGCCCAGACCTGAATCCGATTGAAAATCTGTGGGGTGCACAGGAGATGCCCTCGCAATCTGACAGATTTGGAGTGTTTTTGCAAAGAAGAGTGGGCAAATCTTGCCAAGTCAAAATGTGCCATGCTGATAGACTCATACCCAAAAAGACTGAGTGCTGTAATAAAATCAAAAGGTGCTTCAACAAAGTATTAGTTTAAGGGTGTGCACACTTATGCAAACACATTATTTTATTTTTATATTTTTTATTCCCTCCACCTAAAAGATTTCAGCTTGTTTTTCAATTGAGTTGTACATTTTATAGGTCACATTAAAGGTGGAAAAAGTTCTAAAATGATTTATCTTTGTCTCATTTTTTTACAGCACAGAAACCTGACGTTTTAACAGGGGTGTGTAGACTTTTATATCCACTGTAAATATAACAGCGTATTATTATAAGACAAGTGGAGAAAAAGTGAACTATTCCTTTAAAATAATTTTATTAATATCAGAAACATTTCACTCACCTCAACTTGTGCTTTTGCTTCTTGAATCAGAGTTATGATATTTGATTTGGATGATACAGAAGTCAAAACAGCCTGTAGCTTTTGTTGGTCCCTGGTCGAGACGATTAGTTGATCCAAGCTAAATATAAACACATGATTAAAGCATCTGGCCAACTGGCAAAAAATGGCATAATCCTACTGCATTTTTTCGACTTATATGCTAAGATGTGGTTTACCTGAACATGCTCCAAACATGCTCCAAAGGATATTGATGTCTTAGACTTTATCCTCTTAAAGTGGCCCTGTCACTTAGGAAAACTTTACATTTATCAAAAGAGGATAAAAAACCTAATCTTAAAAATATAGATATAAAAAAGTGGCAAACATAAAATAATATGTTAATGCCTCATAATAAGAGTTTATACTGTTGATAAACATACATTTTCCAAAGTGACAGACTGACTGTTTTCACTGTGTAAAAATAAATGACTTCTCCTCAAATAGACTTTAGAATTCAGGAACCAGCCTCATTAATTGTAAGGAATCACACAAATTGTGTTTCTCCAGAGTTCTATGTAAAACAATCAAAAAAGTTGAGATTTTATGAGTCCTGGCTCCTCGGATCTGCCAATGTGGTTATATACAGGGTAAGTACATTTTACTTCAGGATTCCACAATGTACATACCATAATTAAAGGGACACTAAATGTTTTTTTTTCCACTTGTGCTTCTAATACTTATTCTTTTACGCCAGAATTACATTTTCAACCAGGATTCCTCCTTCCCAGAGGAGAACCAGGTTCTTGTTAGGGTTAGAACTCACTATAGCCTTAAAAGACCAAAACAAACAAATTTGACATTGTTCTTGAAAATGAACTTACCTTACTGACCACGATTTCCTTGAGAGTGCTCCATCCTCATTACCGTCGTCATCTACACCCGACAGATCTTTAGAACCTAACTGGTTGCTTCTGCAAAGACCGTCGTGGCCATCTACGTTTTCCGTACCAAGGGATCTTCTAGGGGTAATCTCAAGTTCTGTTTTATATGGAGGGGAATTTGATTCACCCGACAAATCCTCGCTGCATAGCTTGTCCAGGTCTGGCATGCTTAATGCTCTCAATTCTCGCAACTTTGACCGAGATAACGAGAACGGCCTTATGTGAGTAGCAGACGGCCTCATTTTCCGGATTTGGACTGTTTGTTCTACCTGTTCACTTTTCTCAGTCCTACTTTTTGCTTCGACCGTTGTTTCTCTTGGGCCATCCTCAATAATGCTTTCTGCAAATGTCAACGACTGGGATTTTTTAATTTCCGATGCTAAAGGACTGTCACTTTGGCTGTCACAGCATGAGCTTAGACTTCGCCTCAGAACTCTGTTGGTTTCATTTGCGGTGGTACATGAGGCTATAGAACCGGAAGACCTTCTACTGACAGGAGGTTTGGAAGAAAAAGGGTAGTTATTAATATCAATAACCTTCATTACGCTTTTATCAAAATTTGCCAGATTTTCAAAGGACTTAATTCGCTGCTTCACAGTCAAAGCTGATGCAGCATCATGTGGCCAGTTCAGTTCGTAGTAATAGTTTCTTTTAATTGATCTTAATATATCACTCCGAAGGTGGTTCTTTTCATTAGAAACTTTATGATGTTCGGTCGTTTTCTGGCCATCTTTTAGCGACTTTACATTTGGATTATGGATTTCTAACCATGGCTCCTGAAAACCGCAATCCAGCATATTATGGTGTGAGGCCTCAGGAATTAGTAAACCAAAAGAAGGGCTTTGTTTTGATGCCTCCTGATCCATAAAACTGGGGAACTGTGTTGGCATTGAAAACGTCCTTGTTACTGGCTTAGACACACTAATAGGCCTCTCTAAAACAGAAGCATCCGGTGTGATCGAGGGAGGAACGTCACCGACTTGGTTACTGGTCCTGCTGTGGTCGTATGTGTTTTTCAAGTTGGAATGTTGAGAAGGGGATACAGACGAAGATAGTTTGACTTCCATAAACGTACGTCGAACATCAGGAGTATCCAGTTGTTCTTCATGGAGTCCAGGAGAAGTTGCGGACGCCAAGCTATTTTGGTTAATGTTCCCTTCCCCAGTAAACTTACTAGATACATTTTTTTCAGTATCGTCTACGACAGTATCTGCTTTGCTCGGGCCCTTGGTGGTCTCCATGCTTTGACCAGTTTTTGCTGCTGCTCTTTTACTTTGAACGCAGTTGCTCACACCCCCATTTGCATGTTTTTCAAAATTAGTGCACCCCATACTGCCTTCACTTGGACACTGGGCATTTGTTCCTGTGGATTGCGGTCTACATTTGTCATTGCTTCTGTTCACGGAATTTCCACTTGTACTGGAATCGGCACTTACTTTTGACGTCGGCTCCGTTTTAGGCAATGATAGCACTGTTTTATGTCTTTGTTCGTAGTCACGAGTCTTTGAAATACCAGGACTCCTGCTGTTTGCGTCTCTCGCTGAAGCCAACTCGGCCATAGAGGCCCTCTTCGGAAGAAGTTTAGGAGAAGGCTGCGGTGAGGCTTTCCGGCAGTCAAGGACTTCACGCTTCCCAGAAACAGTTTTAGCTACATCACAGTCTGCCTTGTTTTTACTCTTGATAGTAAGCCCTTTTAGCTTGGGCCCAGCCTTAGGTACCTGAGAGGCTAAAATTTCAAGGTTGGCAATCAATGCCCTCTTCTGCTCACTATGCAGTTTGGACAAAGGCCCATTTACTTTGTACTTATCCACATTAGAGTTCTTAATTGCTAGGGGTTTTATGTTTTTTGCCTCTGTTTTACTATGCAAGCTTTTGTCTTTGGATGAAGAAAAATGGCAGAGTTTATTAGGAGTTGAGGCACTGGGAGATTCCTGAGAACCTGTGTCTATTCCTGCTCCGCTCTTATGGTCACTCAAGGTCAAGAGACCAGAGGAAGTCCCAGTTGTCTTGATTTGCTGGCCACACTCGCCTTGTGCCACAGTCTCCATTTCTTTTCCTTCACCCTTCAATGATCTTATTTCCATAGTATTCTTTGAAAAAGGCACCTTTTCACTACTAGAGTCACTGATAAGAACCTCTGTCTTTTCCAACTCCAGTTTTACAGGATCTTTTGCAGACAAGGCACTCTCATTATTGCTAATGGTTGGTAGTAGTTCCTGAGATTTATAATCCTGTACCATTGGAGAATCTTCGGACTGAATGAAGTTTGATAGAACACGTACAGGTTCCTGATCTGTTGACACAGCATATGAACCAAAAGACTTGAAGTCTTCCTGAGGCAATTTTTCAGTTTCACAAGGGAATTGTAGTGATGGATAACATACGTTCATCTTGTCCAGCATCCCAAAATTATCTTTCATTGTAGTGCTGTATATTTCAATTTGCTCCTCCTCAGAATCTGTAGTGACTTGTGTTTCAGAGACACAGGAATGGTTTTGGAGAGAGGAAACCATGTCACTGGTAGAATCGGAAGGGATCTCCAGTAAAGATTCCGTGTCAGAATCCTCTACCGCCCCGTACATAGAATGAGGCTGATCCAGTGAGCTACTCCTGGTTAGCTCTGAGTAGGAGAGGTCTTCTTCCACCATGCTGCTGAAATTGCGAGAGTAATTGCCCAAGCTGGTCTTGTTGATAGCAAATTTATTTTCCATCGTTACCGAATCCAAAATGGAAAATGCCAAAACATCCTCTTTTTTATCTTTGTTACCTAATGGATTCATAGCAACCTCACGGTTACCTTCATTTGCAACGTCAACAGTTTTGGTATCTAGAGGAGTTACTTGACGACCAACTGTGGTGGGTTCCATGTGCTCGATATGGTCAAACTTGACACAGTCACCAGGTCCATTACAATGAAACATGGAATAATGTTCCTGGTTAATAACATCATCGATATTCATAACAGGATTATCATCACAGTTGCCTTGCCCAGAACAATGGACGGCTTGTTCCACATCTTCATTTAAACCCACCAAAGTCCTTCTTGACGCAAACACACCACTAACATCTCCGGCTTTACAATAATGTGTACGGTCTTCATATCTTGGGACAAGAGCTTCCCCTTCTCCACAACATCTTCTTGTGTCACTCGCAGATGCCATTATGATATGCGACAATCTGTCAACAGCTGTGATAAACAAATAAGAAAAAGGTTTTTTTAATCCTTTTTTTTAAGTCGATTGCTTGGAGTTAAAATGAACAGTCCAAAGGTTAAGTGAGTAAAGTCAATATGCAAGCGTGAATAAAAATAACATTTAAGCAATTTAACTTAAAGTGAATCAAAACCCAAAACATCTGAATATACTAAGTTTTTTTTTTTTAATGGGATTTTATTTTATATCTAAACATACCAAGTAATTGCACAATAGCTTATGTCAAAGGGTTTCTCCCTTTGCAATGACAAAGGATGCCCAGCCTGTCTAAATGGCTTCCATGCTATTAGTCTATATCTATATCTCTTCCGGTATAGAGAATGCCTTGTGATTACTGCCCTGCCATGATGGAGAAAGAGCTGGGCAGGTAAACAATCTAGAAGTGTTCTGTTATGCATATTTATGAAGGTCTGGACAGCGCCTCACTGATTCCAGCCCAAAAAAAAAAATAAGAAGGAAAAAAATATATATTTTTTCTGTTGTCTCCTTAGAAAATAGTTTGCAATATTTAATTTTACAATTATGTCTCTATATTTAAAAACAGAAGAAAAAAAACATGGAGCCAATCAGGAAGATAAGGTGAGATGCATGCTGGGAATCACTTTCCCCCAATATCTTGTTCAAAGCATCTCAACTCTATGGAGTTTCTAAAAATATTATCTTAACCCTTTTGTGAGATAATTGAAAGTGTTTTCCAATATAAGTGGGCTGGCGGGGAATTCATTGCGGAAAAAGAAACAGACTTTTTATCTAAAACGCCAGTAATACCCTCTAAATAGCAGTATGGAAAGTCTCATAGGATATTGAAACCTATATTCCAAAGATCTCGTACAGGCTTATTTGATGAGCCAAAGGCAATTCCATTTGGAATCTTATTGAAAATTCCTTCACAGCTCGTTTTTCTCTCAGTACCGTAGGCAGATTCTATTAAGTGCGGATTTAATGAAAGCAGATGAATGGTTCAGTGGATAGCCTAGTTTCCCCCAAACAGGACCTAACTAAAGCATTAGTTGGAGTTTAGTCTACGAGTCGTCCATGTTGACTTTCCCACGTGCAGTTATTATATTAACCATCGATGGTGCAAACAGGGTGGCTGGACGAGGTCGGTTTTACAAAGGGGATATATTATAGTATGGTACAAAAGTAAAGGAGAGGTAGTGCTTATTATTAATCGAGAAGTCTGTTCATTTTCTATGCGCACAGTTTTTGACGGATCACAAAGACCGCCTTGTCCTCTGGTCACCAGATACACGGAGAACGAGTCAAGGAATACTAAGTATATTACTACTATCAGTTTGAAGACCGAGAGCTCCTATAAAAACCATGAAATTAAGTTCAAGTTGGGAGAAGCTTTTTACACGACTCGTTTCGCATTCAAAGATTTTATTCGTGAATAAGCGTCTTTGAACGCCAAACGCGTCAAGATGTCATTGATCAACGGGGAGTACCTGCAGGCCAAATCTTTGCTATTGTACATTTTCCCTTTGCCCCATAATCGTAGAGCCTGGTCTTTGTGCAAAAGGGAGTAGTAGTATGACTTAACTTGTTCTCCGTGTATCCAATCCTCCTGTGGCACAGGTACTCGCCCAACATTTAGGGTTGCCACCCGGCCTGTAAATTACCAGCACAGCGGGTAATTGAGAGGTTGGAGCCGGTATCACTATGTGTGTGGCTGTCACTGTGTGCGTGTGGCTGTCACTATGTGTGTGTTGTGGCCCCGACCCTTTGTGGCTCCGCCCCCCATCTATGGCCAGTATTTATTTTTAGGAAAAGGTGGCAACCCTACCAATATCCCAAAGCATTTAGCGGAACCGAAAAGAGAAAGTATATTCCATTTTGATATAAATCCTAAACGATTCAATTTCTAACCATAAGGTAGGTCCAGATTAAAGGGACAGTTCCAACTACAGTACCAAAATAAATGTTCCCAAACCCACCTTATTGTCGGTCACGGAATTTTGAGGACACGGGCAAAATTATTTTCAGTGTGAAAAAGAAAACCACAGGACAGCTGTGTCTAGGGTTGCCACCTTTTTTACAAATACCGGCCCTGCTACTGCCTCCATAGACTTAACATTGGCCTCAAGACAATTTTTTATACCGTCCAGGTGGCAACCCTAGCTGTAAATGGTTTTAAAGTTAAAATAAGTGTGCCTCCCATGTATTAGAAACATGTACAACATACAGAAATTAAGCTGGGCGCAACTGTCTCTTTAAAATGGGGCCTTGGAATGTTAAAAAAGGAAATAAAAAAAAATATTATTCACCTGTTTGCAAGCAACTGTAAACCTAAATCAAAGTAACACTTTCAGATTCTATGATAAGATGTATTCAATAAATGGTACATCAGTACCTGATACTGGTTCCTGGGCTTCCGACGTTCCAGATGACGGTAGACACTTGGCGAATTTGCAGGTTTCTGGATGGGACATGCTGCTCCCCTGGATGCCGTTGATGGATATAATCTCATTGCCAGCAGTCACCTTTCCCATAGATTCCTAACAGTTATAAATATGGTTAAAATCGCCTTCTAAATCTTTCCACAGTCTGAGCAAAGGGCATGATGTACAGTAGCACACATAAAAAACAATACAACTCGCCTTCATTCTCCCTTTACAATCCGGACAAAGAAACAATCTGCCAAGTTTAGAAATTACCAATACAGGAACACAATTCATAAGTGAGCAGGGGCACATGTTATCATTTCAGTAGTGGCACCCAAAGATTTTACACACATGTTCCTGTGATGACCACACCAGTGACTTTGGACAGTGCTGTCATAGTTGCCAACAGTCCTGGATTTTCCAGGACAGTCAGGTTTCTCGGGGTCCATTTCCATCAAATTCAGGTCTGTCTCAGCATTAGTAACCCCTATGCACAGTGCTTTGAACTGTGCACAGGCAGCATTACGTTTGAAGAAGGATTAAACCCCTCAAATATTGATTTTTTTCTATATGAAAGGCCATTTCCCCTGCTTTGTATATTTTTTAAAATGAGCTTGTGCAATGAACTATTAGAATATCCCATAGTCCTATAGACTTGGGAGAAATCGGTCGCTCCTAGTGGTGTGTTTGTGTGTCAGTCATGTACGATGGGAGGAAGGGAAGTAAGTGTGACAGGGAAAGCAAACGAGTCAATCGTTAGTGTGAACAGTTAGGAAGGATGACAGTGGAGAAAGTGTGAATGCAAAAGCTTATATGAACAACTAGGAAGTATGACAATGTATATGACAATGTAGTATGAGAGAGAAGGCCATGAGACAGACACAAGATGTCAGCACTGTAATATTATAGGTACGTTGTTTGTTTCAGCATATTAGACCACCGGGAAATCATTCTGCCATGGGAAACAACAGTAGGCAATGGGGAGGCGGAATGTAGGTATATTTTGCACCCACTCCATACCCTTAGAAAAAATCCTGTGGACATCTGTGTGAGAATTGTGGGAGTAGTAGATGCCACCAGACCGGCTCTGTTGCTCAAGAGAAATGCTGCCTGTTCTAACATAGAGAAATGCTGCCTCTCCTAACACAGAGAAATGCTGTCTGTTCTAACACAGAGAAATGCTGCCTGCCCTAACACAGAGAAATGCTGCCTGCCCTAACACAGAGAAATGCTGCCTCTCCTAACACAGAGAAATGCTGCCTCTCCTAACACAGAGAAATGCTGCCTCTCCTAACACAGAGAAATGCTGCCTGCCCTAACACAGAGAAATGCTGCCTGCCCTAACACAGAGAAATGCTGCCTCTCCTAACACAGAGAAATGCTGCCTGCCCTAACACAGAGAAATGCTGCCTCTCCTAACACAGAGAAATGCTGCCTCTCCTAACACAGAGAAATGCTGCCTCTCCTAACACAGAGAAATGCTGCCTGCCCTAACACAGAAAAATGCTGCCTGCCCTAACACAGAGAAATGCTGCCTCTCCTAACACAGAGACATGCTGCCTCTCCTAACACAGAGAAATGCTGCCTCTCCTAACACAGAGAAATGCTGCCTCTCCTAACACAGAGAAATGCTGCCTGTTCTAACATAGAGAAATGCTGCCTGTTCTAACACAGAGAAATGCTGCCTGTTCTAACACAGAGAAATGCTGCCTCTCCTAACACAGAGAAATGCTGCCTGCCCTAACACAGAGAAATGCTGCCTCTCCCAACACAGAGAAATGCTGTCTGCCCTAACACAGAGAAATGCTGCCTCTCCTAACACAGAGAAATGCTGCCTCTCCTAACACAGAGAAATGCTGCCTGCCCTAACACAGAGAAATGCTGCCTCTCCCAACACAGAGAAATGCTGCCTGCCCTAACACAGAGAAATGCTGCCTGCCCTAACACAGAGAAATGCTGCCTCTCCCAACACAGAGACATGCTGCCTCTCCTAACACAGAGAAATGCTGCCTCTCCTAACACAGAGAAATGCTGCCTCTCCGAACACAGAGAAATGCTGCCTGCCCTAACACAGAGAAATGCTGCCTGCCCTAACACAGAGAAATGCTGCCTCTCCTAACACAGAGAAATGCTGCCTCTCCGAACACAGAGAAATGCTGCCTCTCCTAACACAGAGGAATGCTGCCTCTCCGAACACAGAGAAATGCTGCCTGCCCTAACACAGAGAAATGCTGCCTCTCCTAACACAGAGAAATGCTGCCTCTCCTAACACAGAGAAATGCTGCCTCTCCTAACACAGAGAAATGCTGCCTCTCCGAACACAGAGAAATGCTGCCTCTCCTAACACAGAGAAATGCTGCCTCTCCTAACACAGAGAAATGCTGCCTCTCCTAACACAGAGAAATGCTGCCTCTCCGAACACAGAGAAATGCTGCCTGCCCTAACACAGAGAAATGCTGCCTGCCCTAACACAGAGAAATGCTGCCTCTCCTAACACAGAGAAATGCTGCCTGCCCTAACACAGAGAAATGCTGCCTGCCCTAACACAGAGAAATGCTGCCTCTCCTAACACAGAGAAATGCTGCCTCTCCTAACACAGAGAAATGCTGCCTCTCCTAACACAGAGAAATGCTGCCTGCCCTAACACAGAGAAATGCTGCCTCTCCTAACACAGAGAAATGCTGCCTCTCCTAACACAGAGAAATGCTGCCTCTCCTAACACAGAGAAATGCTGCCTCTCCTAACACAGAGAAATGCTGCCTCTCCTAACACAGAGAAATGCTGCCTCTCCTAACACAGAGAAATGCTGCCTCTCCTAACACTGAGAAATGCTGCCTCTCCTAACACAGAGAAATGCTGCCTCTCCTAACACAGAGAAATGCTGCCTGCCCTAACACAGAGAAATGCTGCCTCTCCTAACACAGAGAAATGCTGCCTCTCCTAACACAGAGAAATGCTGCCTCTCCTAACACAGAGAAATGCTGCCTGCCCTAACACAGAGAAATGCTGCCTCTCCTAACACAGAGAAATGCTGCCTCTCCTAACACAGAGAAATGCTGCCTCTCCTAACACAGAGAAATGCTGCCTCTCCTAACACAGAGAAATGCTGCCTCTCCTAACACAGAGAAATGCTGCCTCTCCTAACACAGAGAAATGCTGCCTCTCCTAACACTGAGAAATGCTGCCTCTCCTAACACAGAGAAATGCTGCCTCTCCTAACACAGAGAAATGCTGCCTCTCCTAACACAGAGAAATGCTGCCTCTCCTAACACAGAGAAATGCTGCCTCTCCTAACACAGAGAAATGCTGCCTCTCCTAACACAGAGAAATGCTGCCTCTCCTAACACAGAGAAATGCTGCCTCTCCTAACACAGAGAAATGCTGCCTCTCCTAACACAGAGAAATGCTGCCTCTCCTAACACAGAGAAATGCTGCCTGCCCTAACACAGAGAAATGCTGCCTCTCCTAACACAGAGAAATGCTGCCTGCCCTAACAGAGAAATGCTGCCTCTCCCAACACAGAGAAATGCTGCCTCTCCCAACACAGAAAAATGCTGCCTCTCCTAACACAGAGAAATGCCGCATGCCCTAACACAGAGAAATGCTGCCTCTCCCAACACAGAAAAATGCTGCCTCTCCTAACACAGAGAAATGCCGCATGCCCTAACACAGAGAAATGCTGCCTCTCCTAACACAGAGAAATGCTGCCTCTCCTAACACAGAGAAATGCTGCCTCTCCCAACACAGAGAAATGCTGCCTCTCCCAACACAGAGAAATGCTGCCTCTCCCAACACAGAGAAATGCTGCCTCTCCTAACACAGAGAAATGCTGCCTCTCCTAACACAGAGAAATGCTGCCTCTCCTAACACAGAGAAATGCTGCCTGCCCTAACACAGAGAAATGCTGCCTCTCCTAACACAGAGAAATGCTGCCTGCCCTAACACAGAGAAATGCTGCCTCTCCTAACACAGAGAAATGCTGCCTCTCCTAACACAGAGAAATGCTGCCTCTCCTAACACAGAGAAATGCTGCCTCTCCTAACACAGAGAAATGTTGCCTGCCCTAACACAGAGAAATGCTGCCTCTCCCAACACAGAGAAATGCTGCCTCTCCCAACACAGAGAAATGCTGCCTCTCCCAACACAGAGAAATGCTGCCTCTCCTAACACTGAGAAATGCTGCCTGCCCTAACACAGAGAAATGCTGCCTCTCCTAACACAGAGAAATGCTGCCTGCCCTAACACAGAGAAATGCTGCCTCTCCTAACACAGAGAAATGCTGCCTCTCCTAACACAGAGAAATGCTGCCTCTCCTAACACAGAGAAATGCTGCCTCTCCTAACACAGAGAAATGCTGCCTCTCCTAACACAGAGAAATGCTGCCTCTCCTAACACAGAGAAATGCTGCCTCTCCTAACACCGAGAGATCCTCCCAAAACTACCACATCCTTAGAAACTGTATCCAGTTGTAGGTTAATTGATAGGTTACTAGATATATACAGGTTTTGTAAGCATTAGTAAACATGTCATCCGTTATTTACTATCTCTTGTTATATATAAACACTATTAGAAAACATAGAGTTCATGCATGTTATACACATATCAACATAGCAACATATCAATTGCTAGATCCTAAAGTAGTAAATGATGTTAGATATCTATATGATTGTTGCCGAAGATCGACAGGTCATGTCATTTTGTGTAATTTCTTGTTGTACACAGAAAAAGAGAACTGCTGCCTGTTCTAACACAGAAATGCTGCCTGTTCTAACATGTCTAAAATCAATTATACATCTGCTGGATAAAATTAGGATGGCACAGTCAACTCTCTCTGTAATCTTTAAACAAACAAAAGCAATTTTCACTTAAAACAATCCCCAAACAAACATCACTTCACATATATCATTAGCAAAAGTATATGTTACAAATAAAAACAGTGGGGTCTATACGCTAAAAGGTAACTATACATTGTGCAGGGGTCATCCTGGTGAGCTCCTCCTGCTTTATGAACAGAGTTGGCCCCGCATGATGCATTGTTAAAATGTGAGTTTTCAAAGATTGAACTCTGCATTTTCCAGATGAGCTCTATTAGCAGGAGGAACTAACCAGGTTTGTCCCTACACAATGTACACATTCATTCAAAGTTTTTTTTTGCCTCCAAAGTTAAAATGTCAAGTTAACTAAGCATCTGCACCCTTAATTACACAAATCAAAATAGGCACAGGCACACTGTGCTCGTCAGCCAATAGTCTTTTATATACAGCAAACCTGTTAATATTCCTTTAAGAGTTGTTAAAAAAAAAAAACTCTCCTACGGACATTGTACTCTAAATGCTCCTACCCAGCGACTCTTGTCAACTGTCACTTTCCAACTATAAAGTCGGTAGAAGTTTAATTATTAACCGGAAAACAAATGTCACAATAAAACATTTGGAATGTGAACCTACATTGTCTGTGTCTCCCCCTGGTCGTGATCCAGTTCGTGTAACTCTTAATATAGATTCTTTGATTTCCACATTGAGTTGCCCAGGTTCGTATTCATTAGACAACAATTCCACCGACTCTGTGGTCCATTTCTTTGGGACGTCTGTTCCTTCAGGCTTTTTGGCCATGGAGACAGTGTTTGTTGGCTTTACTGGTGGTTTGCTCTCCTCACATTTCTGTTTTGGGGAATTAGGACTTTCAGTGCTCAACATACTCTTTACTCTTGTGACAGCTTTGTGCTCCAGCTTAGGCGACCTCTTGGTCTCCAACAGCCCTTCCGAAGGTTCTTTAATCCCCAAACTATTTGGCCTTACTTCGTTCCTTCCAGAGTACTCAAAAGACTTGATAGCAAAAAAAGGGGAATCCACCATTTGTTCCATGGAACTGTCTTCTGACTCCACAGAGCTCCCACAATGAGAAATAGTTGTCTCCCCGATACCGTTTTTGGCTGGCTCAGTGTCTTGGATGTCCTCCTCAGCATCCAATGAAGAGGTTGTCATCACAATCCCAGAGTCTTGGTCGGCATGTTTCTTTTTACCTTCGTCTTTCTTATAATCGTCATCATCACTGGCATCTTCATCTTCGTAGCACTGGATCCTGCGCTGGCGCTGGAGAGGGCTGCGTATGGACTGAGGACTCCCATTAAAACTAGACTGCCTGGTGGTAGAGATGTGTTTGTTGCAGGGGCTTTGAATATTCCCATTTCTCTGGGAGCCAGATGTACAATTTCCTGCTTTAGTCCCATTCTCTGTAATAAATGAAAAAACAAAAGTTAGTCTGTATAATACAACATATCCATAAAATATACATAATGCAGTTATTTAGAAAAGGTCAACTGCAGAGCAAAGTTGGAAAAGTGGGGCAATCACCGCGGCGAACAATAGAACATTCCTGCAGATTGCTTCCCCCCATCCTTTCTAAATATTCCTCATTGCAAATTGAAACATGACTAAATATACTAGTTGGAGGAAAACTGCCCAGGAGAGAAAGTGTGTGTACAATGACACCAGTGTCCGCGGCAGGGTTTGTGAAGGTCTATAGAACATAATTAGAGAGGCTTCCAATGAATAAGGGAATAGGGGATAGGACATAAGAGTAGGGTTACCACATCACAGATTTATTTATGGATGCTATTGAAAAATGCATGCTTAAGGGCTCCATTTGCTGGAATTAAGACTCCATACTTGGCTATATTACCGGTAATCTATATTTTAATTGTCAATACACAAGTGGGAAGAGAAGGCAGGAAAGAAGAAAGTTATGTACGGTATAGTATAAGTTAAGCATAAACTATTTGTGGGTACAATATCCTGGGATGGGCTAAGTGTCCATATACAGACACCAGTGTCCATAGCAAGGTCTGTGAAGGAAACAACTAATAACCAAAAAGAAAAAAGAAAAACAATGGGGCTCCAGACGCCACTTAATTATTTAACACACACTGTAGAAATTCAGATGGGCTTCCCCAACCAGAGACCACCATATATCCTCCAGTATATGGGGGGAAAATGGTAATGGATATAATGGATATAATCCTGGGGAAGATGGCAATGGTTACCAGTTGCCTCATGTTTCACACTTGGAGGTGCTTAATCATAGGAAAGAGTTTACCCCTAGGTAAAGGTCCATAGAACATCATTAAACTGTCAGTCACTGCCGAGGGGCCTACCCCATTTAATCTATCTTTTGGTCAGGAAAAACCAACTCATTCTGCACTCCAAGATTCCGAGAATACAATTGTACTGCAAAGTGAAATAAAATAAAAAATAAATTATCTGTGCTTTCTTCTAAGAAGCTAGTATGTTCATAATAAAATCTATGACTCATACATCTGGAAAGTGGTGTTTGTGATAATGGGGCTTGTATGGGCCTCAAACCAACCCCACTAATGTTCAGGATTTTGGTTGTTCTCTCCCAGCGCTGAAAATACATTTCGACAAAACAATTTCACAACTTTATGCTCCGAGGGTGGTCCCTAGTTTACAAGCAGCTTGTTGGGAGGGTACACACATATGAATGTAATAAATATATACATTGATATACACCAAGGCTCCACTTCTATTTCCTAGTTTGCGTTCAGAATAATAGACATCTTTTCTCTCATATGGCACAGAGAATTGGTTGGATTAATAGGCCACTTATATTCTAGACTTGGCGTGATACGTGCCAGGAGGGAAAAACAAGCATGTCTGATCAACACTAGAAAAGTTTCATTTAAAGGGACTCTGTCAAGCCAAACATTGTTACTACTGTGAATATAGAGAATTGTGCCATGCAACAAAAGGCACCGGATGAAGTGCCGGAAGGCAGCGCTGTACAGACCACTATGGCTGATCCTGCGTCTAGAAAGACCCCCATAAGCAGAAATTATTCAAGCACCCCACTTCATCTGGTGAGTGGAGGTCAGCCCCAAACACACCTTCAGAGAGATGCTCATTGACTAGGGGGGAAAGGAGGTAGAAGCCCCATACAGCAAAGGACCACAACTCCCATTAAGGCATGAGGCAACAACTGCACTGCCAACGCTGCACAAATAGAGCTATTAAAACTGTGTTTTGTATTTTGGTATCACTCTATTGTCAGTCTCTCTTCCTGACCCACAGATCTTGTTCTTTTTCACATTATACTTTCACCATCTGAAGAAAATGTATCCCACCATCTGAGGATACTGGGAAATGTAGTCCCACTACGCGCCTATACTAGAGCCAGTATAAAGGCTCTAGTAAATGTGAGTGACTCTCCTCCATCAATAGTTGTTACAGTGTCACACATCGTATTCCTTGTTTTTTCTTTCCTACTTATGCATGCTTTGTCAAGTCTGTTGTGTGTGAGATTAAGTATTACATTTTTTGTGCAACACGTTCTCTAGATTTTACTGATTAATTACAGTGACTGAAGCATGCTAAATATAACTAATAGACAGCAAGACACCAGTATATTATATATGTAATAATTGGCCATTTGGTTTAACAAAAAAAATCTAATGAAAATGGGCTGCTCAGTCTTACATGCTTGGGCCTATTTTTTGTCCCAATCTGGGTCTGTATATGTGCGTGACTGTATGTGTCTGTGCTTGCGTGACTGTGTATATGTGACCTTGTGTGTATGTGAGGGGGAGGGGGAAGCATTTCAATTCCCGACCCAGGCAGCACAATGTCTCTGGACCGGCCATTGAGCCATTGCTCACCTATGTACACTCCCGTCTGTCGGTGGCATGTTAAACTCTCACTGTGCTAGTGTCTCAGCCGCCATGCTTTCCGGTGTTGGTTTATATGTCTGTTCTCATTATTATGATTATTTTCGTTGCTCAAATGTCTCAAAAACACCATTGTAAATCTGATTTGGCACATCTATAACTTCAGGACGTGACATGCTAGCTGCGTGATGCCATAGGTAACTGCAACGTGTTCAGGATCTCACCAAAATACACAACACATTCTGTAACTGGCTTGGTTTATGAGGGATAGCCGCAGGCATTATGGAGTTTAAGTTTAATAGGATGAGTGAGAGGGTCCATTAAATATTTACAGTTCTAATAGAGGAAACCGTCTCCCAGTGGGTTTTAACCCTATGCTAAGTATCCTTCATCTTATAATCCATGCAAAGGAACATGATAACAAAAAGAGGAATACAAAGCACAGACAGTCAATTATCTTTCCTATTCTCAACCAGCCCCCCCCCCCCCCCCCCCTTTTAGGAGGAGCAGGATTAAAGGTACTGTCTGGTGTCCACAATGCATCTTCCAAAAAAAAATGTGGTACTTCCTCATATCATGTAAATGAAAAAAAAAAAATCACATCTATCTATAACTTTTATTAAAATGAGTTTAAAAGTCAGTGGGGGGCTGGGTTTGCAATTGTCACTATAAACTCATCTTCAGTTTTATAGAGTACCCCAGACACTAATGATACACTCCATGAAAGCAGCTTAACCTACTATCTGCAGACAGGCCGAAAAATGTCCCCTAGTCATGTATCAATGTGCGTCTTGTAAATATATCGGGGCGAGTAATAGAAGCCCTTCAGCCGGCTCCAGCATACACTCACGCAACACAATATTTAGCTGCTCTTATTTTTCCAAGGCAATTTCCAAGGTCCTGGCACTAATTCATGGAAACATGTTATTCCCAGTTTATAGGCCCCCCTCTCCAATTCTCAGCATACAGGCTCAATGGTGACAGGAGCTATAAATATTGTAGCCACTATACTATCATGGCACATCGCCTCACACCTTTATTCATACCAAGATCATTTTACCAGGTGTGGGAACATCCAGGGAATTACTGGGGAAATGTCCTTGCATTAAAAACACTTGATGCGTTGGAGGCAGGTAGTGACAATTTTATTTTTAAATCACATTTGGATTTTTTTTTTTTTTTTTTTAAATATTAGTTTTAATGGACCAATCGGAGTACAGAAAAATAAAATAACTAATGGAGCTTGAAGCCGATGCATTTAACATTTAACTTCTGGTAGTTTTGGCAATATTTACAACTGTCAAACCTTAAATAGCATTGCCTTAAATAAATAAGGAAACTTTAATACAGAACCTGTGTCTTTCACAGGAAAGCAAGATAATAAAATGTGTCATCTTTCTGCACTGCTTGTAGCACATGCAAGCCCGGCCACCTTCTCTCTTGCTTGGGTGGGATCTCCAAGCTGCTTGGAGGTTTCTGCAGTCCCAACTCAGTGTAGCCCACCTTTCAACTCTAGGGAACCTCATCACCCCATGTGGCTCCACCCCCTTCTCACACGGGGGCAGGCCAAACCGCACATGGAAGAAGCTTGGTTGAGAAAGTAGGAGATCTGACCCATGCAAGAGAGAAAATGGCAGCCAACGGGTGAAAAAAAAAGTGAAAGATGTGTATTGTATTGCTTTTCGGGGAAAGGCACAGGTTATGTATTAAGGTCTGACACTTGTCCTTTAAACATTTACCTTTTGCAAGCGTTGGTAGAGCCACCCAGGAAGACACTTGGTACTCTCTGGGGGAAAAAATGGGTGTTCCCATCAGAGGCTGAGCTGAAAATTCCAATCAGAGTGGAGGCTCACCACATGCCTCTGTTGGGGGTCTGATGCGTGGTGACTATTGGCAGTCACACACCCAGAATTGATGGGACTGTGTAGCAAAAAACACGACTGTTCCGGTAAATTAATGTATGCACAAAGGAACCGGTGCTGGGGCAAAATTGTATAGACGGAATCATGGCTATGCAAACAAATGGAATGTTTCTAATGACTGTTCCAAGTTTAGACATTTACCCCAGAACTGACCTCTATAAATGATTTATATTAAACAATGCCATGTAACTTAAGATCAGAATATAAGGAAGAGAGGAGTCTGTAGCCCTGTGTAGACAAATAAGGAAGAATAATGTGGTACAAAAATCACACGCCAGGTGCAGTGCATAACCATCCTGGATAGGGGCGAAGAGACACTAATGAATGAAAAACATGCTCAGTACTAGTGTTGAGCGAACCCGAACCGCACTGTTCGGGTTCGTACCGAACATTACGGTTTTTGGACCCCGGACCCGAACATTTCACTATATGTTCGGGTTGGAGTTCGGGGTTCGGCGATTTAATGGCGCGTTTTGAAAGGCTGCAGGGCAGCCAATCAGAAAGCCCATTGCATTACATACATATACATTGTGTGTAATGCTATTGGCTTTCTATAAACCGAAGTAGAGTCCCCATTCATACGAATAGGTCAATTGACCTATTCGTATGAATGGGGACTCTATTTCGGTTTATAGAAAGGCAATAGCATTACATGTATTACATAAACCGAAAGTCTATAAACCGAATGTCTTTCGGTTTATAGACTTTCGGTTTATGGAATACATGTAATGCTATTGGCTTTCTATAAACCGAAATAGAGTCCCCATTCATACGAATAGGTCAATTGACCTATTCGTATGAATGGGGACTCTATTTCGGTTTATAGAATAGCAATTGCATTACATGTATTACATCTGGGAGTCAAATAGAACTGTCAAATACTGTGCTTACAGCACACTTTGAAAAATTCTAATATTTTTGGGTGGTAAATAGTACATTTGCGTGTTGTGGTGCACTTCATATCTGAGAGTCAAATAGAACAGCCCAATACTGTGCTTACAGCGCACTTTGAACAATTCTGGCTACCTCCTCCTCCTCCAGTGCCGCTTCCACCTACACCACCACGGTCACCGCCTCCTCAACCTATGGGTCACTTAGTATAAACTGAAAGAGAATACCTTGCACTCCAACCCTCTCTCAAATGGATAATTCTGTTGATCCTCCTGGCAGCCATGCTTTAGATTTAGATTTATGTTCTTACAAAACTAAAATCAAAGATTCCGTCTAGTGCTATTTTATGGCTCAGCTGTATTTTTAATTTGTATGTATTTTATGTTATTTGAAGTTATTTCCCTATCCATATTTGTTTGCAGGGCACTTGTCCTACTCTTATCCCCATTTTACTTCCTTTTGCAGCCCTCTAGCCCATTCCAGGACTTTTTTTAGAGGCATTTTTTGGCCAAAAGTTCGGGTCCCCATTGACTTCAATGGGGTTCGGGTTCGGGGTCAAGTTCGAGCCCTAACACAGACTTTTTTCCGAAGTTCGGCCGAACCCGCCAAACCCGAACTTTCAGGTGTCCGCTCAACTCTACTCAGTACCCATAATGCTGAGCCTGCGTAGGAAGCAAGCTGAGGATTTTGGTTTGTGGCACTCACTTGTAGCGTTCAATGGACTGTGTTCATCCAGCGAGTTACTTGCACTTCTGAATCGCACTTGGTCCTCATCGCAGGAGCCGGTGACGGTGCTGTCAGAGAAGGAGGACTGGCTGACCGCATCCTGCGAGAAGTACTGAGAGAGCTCCGCTTCCGAACCTACAGATCCCTGCTAAGGGGAGGACATGAAAGAAGAAGAGAGAGAGGTGTGTCAGGCTAAATTAAACATCCTATAGCATGTAACCCATAACTGGTTTCTACAGTTTGGTTTCTTTTTGGATATCTCCCATGCTCTACACACTAGAAGTAATGTTAAGGAATATTGCTTAACTCATCCTCTTGGGATATAGACACCTAATTGAAAAATATTCAAGATTCTCTCCAAAACAGAACGTTTTACATTTTCCAAATTAATAAAATGCTACAGAATATTATTTTGTGATTTTTAGAATTATTTTCTCCCAGTGGGAATGTAGCAGTAGTTCCTGGTTAAAGACAGAGGGGGCCAAATAGAGAGTTATCAGTATGGTGCAAACTGGTTAGATAATACGTCAGTTGAGTTGTCAGTTACCCGACTGGAAGGCTCCAGGAACCGTTTCATTGTCCAGCTAAGGGATGCTGGACCCTCTCCTGCTTGTTTCGGTTTCACAGTAGGAGACGGATTTTTCAAATGGAGCCCTAGGAATATATTTAAAAAAAAGAAACGCACAGTTGGTAAATATACAAGATGACAAACATTGATACAATGTGTTGCATACTTAGTTTTAGTTGATACATAGAGGGCTATTCACGAATAGGTGAGTTGTGGTGAGATGAAGGGAGCTGAGGTAAGATCAAGTTTTCAGCTCACCAATTAAGCTAAATATTGTCCAGGGACAAACCTGGTGAGTGGGGGAAACTCGCCAGGTTTGTCTCCGTACAATGTATTGATCAATTGGTGAGATGACATCTCATCTCAACGCAAAAGTGACCTTTTAGTGAACAGATTCCTCCAGTATTTACATAGTTGGGCATATAATCCAATTGCAATGTTCCACCCCTTGGAAAATTTCTGCAGATTTTGGGCACATGGGTATAATGCTCAGAACTACATCTACGCTCTTAAATCTTAACCAAGGGGGGGCGTGTCCTGGCGCTGATGTGGTAGGAAGCATCTGAGCCGAGCTCCCGTTCACCGAGCCGTATTAACGCACATTGCGGTGGATATACCTAATACAAACCACGATCTTCTAATGGGGAAGTCATCCAAGAAACTCCCCCAGCTCCCGGATGGAGGAAAACCGGGGAAAAAGTCAGCGGTACCGACTTTAAAGAACTTTTTAGTCCCGATGCAGACGAGTGAGGCATCTAAGATGGCGTCCTCTGGGCGCGAAAACCCGATGGTGTCCACGAGTGATGATTCCGATGAAGAACATTACTCACCTTCTCCCAGTCGAGCACTGGCCCCCGATGGTCCACTTCAACCGGATTTTACCGAGCTCATGGCACAGGTCAAACTGGAGCTGGCGGCTGCGGTCACCTCGATACAATCCACCATTAAGGAGGAACTCCACATCCTCCGGTCAGACCTGGCGGATCAAGGCCATCGCCTGGAAAAAATTGAGGCCGACCACACGACGCTGCATACAGTAATTGCTGACCTGAAGTCGCAGATGAAAGAGCAGCGCAGACTCACGGGGCAGTTAGCCCAAAATCTAGTGGATCTAGACAACCGAGGCCGCAGGTGCAATCTGCGAATTCGGGGCCTTCCTGAATCAGATGGGCCAGAGGACTTGCACAAAGTTATCGCAGACCTATTCCGGATCATACTAGAAGCCCAGCCCTCACAGGATATCTGTTTGGACCGTGTCCACAGGGCCTTGCGGGCCAAAAACATAGACGGTTCCTACCCCAGGGACATTATCTGCTGTGTACACTCCTTTCGGTTAAAGGAAGAGGTGCTCCGAGCCGCTCGGAAGAAAAGGGCCATCATGTTTAAGGGAGCCAAAGTCATAGTATTACCGGACGTGGCCTGGGCCACGCTCCAGGCCCGAAAACTCTTAAAACCCATGGCGGACCTGCTGAGGGCCAAGGACATACCATTCTCCTGGGGCTTCCCGCTAAATATCACGGTCCATCGCGGCTCAGTCCGAACGATCCTGAGCTCCCCCTCGGATGTGGAACCGTTTTGCACAGCACTGGGTTTACAAGCTCCGAACTTACCTGGATGGACCTCGGAAGACATGGAAGGACCAGCTGTTCCCGGTCTGCTGAATCAGCCTTGGATTGCCCGGCCTCAAAGAAAGAGACGGCCTAAAATAGCTTCAACCCTACAGGCCGACAGACCCCGGCATTCAGAGATTCCGACTACATCGATAGGATTACAAGCCTAAGAAAAGACACTGTACCCTCGCCAGAGAGGGTTTCACCGCTAATCTCTGACACAATGGGGTCTGATGGGACTCAGTCCGATGGGACTCTTCTCACCCTCCCGGTTATCATCGCTGGACCCATCCTCACGCTGAGCCTCTCACTTCCCCATCGCACCGGTGGACTTGCTGCGCAACAAACTGGTACCCTCTCTTCCTCCTATGGGACGCCATTACCTGACCAGTCAAGCGACTGCCTAGCAGACCCACAAGGTTCCCAATATCATATGTGTTTCCCGAGTTATGTCCCTTTTTTTCTATCTCTCCCTCTCCCTCTCACGAATCAATATATATATACGATTGTGCTTCCCCACCTGTTCCCAGTCCCGTTCCCCCCCCTACCCCCCCCCCCCCCTCTCACCCTCTCCTGGCCAGGAGAGTGGGAATACGGTATAATTACAGATTATTGTTTTACTCTATTGGCCACCTTAGAGGTACAAGGACGATACTTTTACAATATAGGCCTCGTTTGGTATCCCATGATTTCGCTACCCTATGACTACTCCTTGGACCAACATGGTCCCCCCTCCCGGTGTATATTTCTGTCCCGTATCAGTGGATACCCTCCACCACACCCCACTCCCGCTTCTCCCCCCCTCTTCAAAGTAGATTACTAATTTCGAACCCCCTCCCCTTCCCCGCACCGACCCATTTACCCCCCTAGAATGACACCTCACTGTTATCGTTCAACCAGACTTCCCCTATATTTTCTTTCTAATTTATCCCCATAGATAGGTACGTGGCAAATCCTTTTTCCATTTTCATTTCCCGGCAAATCCCATACGTACATATGGTTCCCCATTATACAAATACCTAATGTTTATGTAATACGAGGCTTGCTGCAATATACAGTTTTCGTCCGTGATAAGAGGGAGATCCAAATCTACTGATTGTGGTTATATGATTATTACTACGTATCTTGTGGCAAAACTCCTTTTTTCATTTTCTTTTCCTTGCAAATCCCCTATGTACATATGGTTTCCCATTATATGATTATTTAATGTTTATGTAATACGAGGAATACTGCAGTATATAACTCTCGTTCGTTTTAAGAGGGAGATCCAAATCTATTTATTGTTGTTATATGAGTATTGCCACGTACCTTGTGGCAAAACTCTCTTTATTTTTCCTTTCCTCGCAAATCCCCTACGTACATATAGTTCACCGTTATATAGTTATCTAATGCTTTGGTAACACGAGGCATACTGCAGTATACAGCCCTCGTTCGCAACAAAAGGGAGATACAAATATACTGACTGAGGTTATATGTACATAATACGAGGAGTATTGCAGTATACAATTCTCGCCCGTATTAAGAGGGAGATTCAAACCAATTGTTTGTCGGTACATGTTTATTGCTATGTATCTTGTTGAATATATTACAGCTGATGCTATGACGTGTCACCCAAGTCGATAACTGTATAAATGTACAAATATATGAGAATGTGATTTTTCTGTAATATGGACGCTTGTCTTCCCCCCCCCTTCCCATCCCGAGCCCCCCCCCCCCGCTCTGACCCCCATACCCCCCCCTACTATCCCCCCCCTCCCCTCTTACCCCCCTCCTTGCCGTAACCTCACACCCCCATCTATCCCCATCCCTCTACATTCTACATTGAATATATGATTCATCTACGATACGGGCGCCTTCTCCTTCTCCCCCCTACCCACCCGAGTTCCCCATAACCCCATGCCTTTCCTTGATCCCTCACCCCCCCTCCCCCCCTTATACCCCCCCTCCCCTTCCTCTTATCCCCCACACCCCAGAGCTCCCACACCCCCTACCCCCCGTACCCACCCCCCCACATCAACACCCCTCGATCCTGCCTCTCCCTTTTCCCTAAATCTTTCGGTCCCCTCCAAATATCTCTAATTTTTCCACATCCCCGCGATGTGCTGTTTCCTTGACTCACGGCTAAGCTTAGGCCGCCCCAGAGATACAGGTTGGCTCGTAGGACACCGAGCCTGCCCTCCTTTCCGAATTCTAGTTACTCCCTTGTTTGTGCCTGGTGACCACATCTCGCTAGGTCCCGTTCCCCACAGGTGATATGGTGCCATTGTACATATTCGGGGGTCCCCACCACACATGTGGGCGGGGAACAGCCCCTGATTGGCACTTTCACTTCCGATGTCTTATGGACATATGGTCCAGGCCACGGCCATCGGACTCTTCTGTTTTTGTATTGGTTAATGTTGCTATTCTCCACGTTCCTGTTCTACTGTCCCTATTCCTTTTTCTCTCTATCTTATTCTCTTTTTTCGATCAGGAGAACTCTGTGGACCTACTCACTGTCCCGTCATATGCGTTCCCTTCATCTCGCATTCTTCCACCATGAGTGATATCACTGCTGTTTCGATCAATGCCAAGGGCCTTAACTCCCCTATGAAACGTTCTCGCCTGTTCAGGGAACTTAAAGGTCTCCGCGCCGACATTGCCATGGTACAGGAAACCCATTTTCTACGGTCTAAAATCCCTGATTTTCGCAACTGGGACTACCCCCAGAGGTTTTACTCGCATTCTCCTTTCCAAAAAAATAAAGGAGTGGCCATATTCTTTGGGAGGCATTCGCCCTTTACTGTACAGGACCAATGGTCGGACAGTGAGGGGCGAGCGCTCTTCCTCAAAGGTCAGATTGGGACAGAAACTGTTACTGTAGCCGTATTGTATGCTCCTAATACATCCCAACACATATTTCTCCGCACGATGCTCCATAGACTTCGTGATTTTGCCTCAGGCATCACCATCCTTGGGGGCGACTTCAATCTGCCTCTAGATCCGGTTATAGACACCTCCACAGGCTCATCCTCTTCCCGTTTCTCTGCAATTAAGTTGGTAAAGAAAGCTATGATGACAGCCCAATTGGCAGATGTATGGCGTATTAAACACCCCAGTACCAGGGACTACACATTTTACTCATCTCCTCATAATCGTTATTCACGGATTGACTACCTGTGTATTTCCCACAGACACCTCCCACTTGTGAGCAAAGCAGATATAGGACACATCACCTGGAGTGACCACGCTCCGGTGGTATTACGTGTCGCCCTACCATCCATGTCAAAACGTCAATTCTCTTGGAGATTGAACGAATCGCTATTACGAGACCCCGACACTGTCCCGATCCTACAGACACATATCACTAATTATTTCAAGGACAACGCATTGCCAGATACCCCCCCTACGGTGGTCTGGGAAGCTCACAAGGCGGTCCTGCGAGGCTCATTGATTAGTATAGGGGCACACAAAAAGAAGTTACACTCCGCAGCCATGATTGCTCTCCTTAACGAAATCACGCAAATTGAAACCTCCCATAAACTATCTCTTAGCCCCACGGACTACCAGTCCCTGTTGGTCCTCAAAGCTAAATTAGCAGATCTCTGTAATAGCCGGGACAGACGCGCCCAATTACAACTTAAGAATCGTCTTTACTGTTTTAAGGACAAAGCGGGAGCGCCTCTGGCTCGATTGTTGCGTGATCGGCATCAGACAACATTCGTACCGCGAATGAGGACCAAACAGGGTCTGGTGCGCCACTCAACCCCGGAAATAGCAGAGATCTTTCGGAGCTATTACCATGACCTATATAATTTGTCTGAGCCATTGGACGAACCACGTTCCTCTGACCTATCACGTAGGATTCAGAATTACCTGGATGCTCATATGGACAAAAAATTGTCGGCTTCTGATGCTCTTCTGTTAGACTCCCCGATTACGCCAGAGGAACTAATCGAAGCAATAAAAGACTCACCTACTGGTAAAAGCCCAGGCCCCGATGGTTTTACTATGTCATACTATAAAATGTTTCGGGATTTATTAGCCCCCCCCCTGGCGGAGGCCCTAAATTCTTTGTCCCTGTCACACACTCTTCCTCCACAAGCACAGGAAGCTCACATCACTGTGATCCCGAAACAGGGCAAGAATCTAGAAGACTGTGCAAGCTACAGGCCCATTTCATTAATTAATGTTGACCTTAAGTTGTTCGCTAAGATACTCAGCAATAGGCTTAAAGTTCATATCCCTTATCTCGTACACCGTGATCAAGCAGGATTTGTGCCGGGTCGGGAGGCTCGGGACAACACGACTAGGATTTTGAACCTTATTCATTTTGCTCATATGAATGAGACCCCGGCCATGTTATTGTCCACTGATGCAGAGAAGGCCTTTGACAGGGTGAGCTGGCCCTTCATGCATGCAGTCCTAAACCATATGGGAATGGGTATGGCAATGCGCAAATGGATTCAATCCCTTTACCAGGCTCCTGTAGCGCGAGTGCGAATAAATGGGACATTGTCGGGCCAGCTCTCCTTGTCTAACGGCACCAGACAGGGATGCCCCCTTTCTCCTTTGTTGTTTATTCTGGTCTTGGAGCCCCTGGCAGCAGCCATACGATCCAATCAGGACATTTCAGGGCTACAATTAGGTCCTCATCACCACAAACTAGCCGCCTATGCTGATGATCTTTTATTTTTTGTGACCAACCCCACTATCTCACTTCCAAATATATTGGAAGAATTTCGAACCTTTGGGTGCCTGTCGAACTTTAAGATTAATTTTTCCAAATCGGAAGCTCTCAATGTTTCCCTCCCTCCCAGCGTCATGGCCGGTATACAAGGCTCCTTTCCGTTCAAGTGGAGCACCACCACTATTAAATATTTAGGTGTTTTCCTCCCGTCAGATTTATCACAACTTTTCCACCTTAATTTACAGCCCCTCCTCGCCACATGTACACGGGACTTAGCCCACTGGTCCTCCAAGCGCATTTCATGGTTTGGCAGAGCATCGGTCATTAAAATGAATATTCTCCCCCGTTTTCTTTATATAATTCAGACGTTACCGATGTTTATTCCCAAATCTTTTTTTAATATTTTGCGCTCTGTGTTAGGTAAATTTATATGGCATAATAAAAGTCCACGTCTGGCACACCGTCTTCTCACCAGGCCCAAGGGCTTAGGGGGATTGGGTCTCCCTGACATCGAACGTTACTACCATGCAATACACCTGGCCAGAGTAGTGGAATGGTCCAGACCCGCGCCCAAACTATGGGTGTCACTAGAACAACAGGCCCTATCTGTACCCATACCTGTAGTGGCATGGACGTCTATAGACCAGATGGTCCCCGTCCCGCCCTCACACCCAACCGTGACTCCGACCTTTCGTGTTTGGAAACATTACATCAAATCAACACTCCTAATCAATACCCCCTCACTATTACTGTCACTAATTGGTAACGACTTGTTCCCACCCGGCCATGATTTTAGGTATTTCAGAGATATATTTCAGGACAATGTCAGATACCCGAGATTAGGCCACATTGTGGAGGAAGGTGTGCTTCGCCCACCCACTGACTTATCATCAATATCCCCACCTACCCCCTGGATACGATACAAACATAACCAACTTACCCATTTTGTTGGGAAGCTGAGCAGCACACATCCAATAACAAGCGAACTCTCCTCATTTGAATCACTGATTGCGACCAAAGATCCCCCACGTCGAGTAGTTTCTACTATATACCGTATCATTACAGATTTGACAGAACATCCACGACCTTCCTATATCTCCCAATGGGAACGTGATTGTAATATAGTACTCACTCAAAAACAATGGCGCAAAATGTCTTTGCTGGCACACAAGTGCTCAGCATCTACTCATATCCAAGAGAATGCATTTAAGTTGCTCTCAAGGTGGTACCTGACCCCTCATAAACTACATGCCATTTTCCCGTCTGTCACACATCTCTGCTGGCGCGGTTGCTCACAGGTGGGAGATTATCTGCATATTTGGTGGTCCTGTCCGGGGATAGTCCCTTTCTGGCGTCAGGTCTTGAAGGTTATCAGAAAAGTTGGTGATGAAACCTTACGAGACGACCCGCTGACAGTCCTATTACACAACACCCCACACCCCATAGGGGCGTACAAACGGTCTTTAACAATCCATCTGTTAAATGCTGCTAAGCTCTTGATTCCAAGATACTGGAAACAAACACAAGCTCCTTCATTCCGAGACTGGCTAGATGAAGTGGAGTCTATACGGGTCATGGAAGATGCGATGCAGACCGCCCTGGGCAGGGGAGAGCGACACTCTAACACTTGGACACAGTGGTCTATGTACATGGGGAGTGCCGAGTGCCGAGATGATATTGATCTGGCAGAGAGCCCAGTTGTGATGGACAGCGAGTGAGACCGGTCTTAGTTCCGTTCTTCTGGAATGATCTTCTCCTGATCCCTCTTCCTCTTTCCTTCTTTCTTCTTAAACTCCCTTTTTCCTTTTTTTTTTTCTTTTTTCTTCTTCCTTCTTTCTGTTATTTATATATGAAAATTATTTGGATATATTGCCCGGCTGGGTATTACTACCCGTTATTAATGTATCTGACTAACGAGCAGTATGAGGTGTTATATGATTCAAAAAAAATCATGCCCAGAAGCCTGATCCTGTACAACTGTGTGGTTATACGGTTTATTGTTTTTGGTGGATGAGGATTTACTTGTCGTCATTCCAGGTTTATGTGCATATTTGTATCTGTTAGACCTTTATGATACTGTCTCAATGTATCCTGCATTTTATTATGTCATATATTATGTTTATTGCCAATAAAAATATCTTAAACAAAAAAAAAAAAAAATCTTAACCAAAACTCTGCTTTTACTACAGAGCATTGAATCGGCTTTCCAAAGAAAGACATACTGCAAACCAAATGAAAAAGAATCCAGGAAAAAAAAAACTGATACATTTATATTCCAAAACCAACGTCAAATGTGCAGCCTTACCCAAGACGTGAGATGAGACAGGATCCTTGCTCTCCCGATGGGTCGTACGACTGATGGCCTCGTCCATTTCTTGTTCCGACACCTTCAACGAGAAAATAAAGATTTCAAATGAGAAAAGGAAACACAAGAGCCTCACAACCTCAGAACCTTGCGCTTTCTGAAAGCGATCCTGGTGTGAGTTGAATAAGGGTAATAAGCTAATGAGATAAAACACTGTAAACAGGCTTTAATGCTGCAGTGCCACCTAGTATGTCTTTCTGTTTGCTGTACATGATTTTAATTTATGTGAACTGCACTTGTGCTTACTTCACGGTAAATCAGATTTCACCTATAGTTTTATGTTGAATATCATTTCACAGGAGCCTGTAAATCCAGTGATATTAGAAAAAAAGGAGCACACAGGGTGCATGCTACCTTACTCTGCAGAGATTTTCCCTGCTGCCCTCTAAAAAATTGCTACTTCCTATTACGGAATCAGCCTCTATCTGTTGGAATCGGCTGTTCTAAGTACTTGGAATGCCTGTGGGGTGGTTGCAGCCATCTTTGTGTGCTTTGATGTAACAGAAGTATGAGGGCTTGGACTGCAACAGCAATTACACTAGTATGCGTTATATGCAGTTTTTAGGAGACGGGAAGTATTGAGCGAAGAAAAAATGTGTTATTGGACACTGTAGTTGGAAATGTAGGAATATAAAGCATCACTACACTAAATAAAAGTTGTACAATACTGATTTAGTCTAACGAAGCATTTGGAGAAAAAAACAAAAACGATACAGCACAAAAGAGAGAAAAATCCATAAGAAAAGAATATTGGATGTGGATGCCGACATTGCAGGCTGCAGGATCTCATATAATTATTAAAACTGAGAACGTCCATCTCGGGAATGGATAAAGCAGTGCAGATGCTGGATAGATTTGGAGAGGTTTTTATATTCCATCTTTTTCGCATTAGCCAGCAGACAAAAAGGGGAACAAAGTCAGCCCCGTTCTTGCGGAGAAAAAAAAAAAAAAGGAACAATGCAAACGGGAGGAAAAGGCACAGTTATTTCAATACGCTCATAATAAAAATCAAATAAAAAAAAAACCGATTGGAAATTCAGCGCTCACACCTTAACCAGCTGGTCTCCTGGCGCACACACATCCCTATCGCTGGCCGCCTCTGCACAATGCCCAACGAGCCAAGACCATAAAATCAGAGGTTTTTAGAGGCAACGTAATGATTTCTACCCTACCTTTATACACTGGGGTTTGTGTTGTTGCTTTGAGAGTGGGTAATGAGACACTCTTGGGTTTTTTGCAGCCTGTACGATGCTATTACCAAAGCCGCTGGCATTTATAGGTCTGTTTGATTTTTTTGTTTTTTTTTATTATTATTATTATTGCATATATTGGCTGTGGGTTTAATCTGGCTGCTTTGAGTTGCAACAGCCTGTGTAAATATATTGAAAAATTGCAACATTTATATTTTGAGGAGAGTATCACTTTTAAAATGGGTGGTTTACTGGCTACTGGCAAACTCCAGTAACTCCCACACATTCTGGGAAACACACCTTGCCCTCTTCCAATTGGAATTAAAGTCTCAAACCCCATCAGTATTTTAAAGAGGGATTAAACCATGAAAAAAAAAAATTCTATATAAAGGACTTCAATTATCCTGGAACAAACATTTTTTTCCTATAAATCTTCAACATTTATGTGCTTCTATTTATACTACAGTGCTGACCTCTTGTGTCTGTTTCACTGTCTGACTGTTCCATCCTACTAGAGTGTCATATAATACAAGACAAACTCCATGAAGCACCAGGCATTGGAGTGTTTGGGTGGTTGGTAAGTTTGGGAAATACTATAGTACAAGGTTAATTACAGTATTTACATATCTTCTTGAAATATACATGTAAAAAAAAAATACTGAACTTAAATTACCTATCTAGCAAGTAACTGCAGTGTAGCAGTACTTGGTGTCATTTTGGAGGCAAGCTTTTATTTACATGGAATGTCAGTATACTAACCTTGTTACAGGGTCAAATACTATAAATATACAATATGATGCTTACTAAAAAGGTGTCAGTATGCTGCAAGTACATAAACCAAACCATAATAACAACAAGGCAACACTTTAAAGCACTCTCTCAATAGGGGGAGACCGAACCTCACCTACTATTGAGAGGGTAACAAGGTCCTATATAAAAATCAACTCTATCAGTCTGCCACAGAACCAGTTTTACTTAATCAACACTATTGTGGTTGAGCATCATGTGAAATGTAGTTCTCAAAGGATAATTGTATATATTTGACACTAGCAGCAAGGGAAAAAACGAGTCAGAATGTATCGATTATTTATCTAGCCTCAGTTACAATTTGATACTATACACCTCACGCAACTGACCTGTAAATTGAATTTTAAATTTGAGTACATCATTTCTAAAAAATAAACTTTTTTTTTTTTTTTTTAAAGTCTTATATTGGGCAAAACTGCTTTCAAGATAAACAGAATATTTTTTTTTTTTTTTTAAATCACTAATAGAAAGATGTTCACAGCTTGCTGGCTGTACCAATTAATGAAAACTATTGCTCAAATGACTTATTGAAAAAATATATATATTCCACAGATGTAGAAAGCATGTGGTGACTCCATGTGTTTATTGAATGGGGTAAAATGGCCGAGCTAATAGTAGCACTCCCCTTTGGTGGTAGGAGTTGGAATTTTACCAATGAATTGCAGAGGTTGTTTTGTGCCGTTTAGAATTAAGCAAAATCATAATAATAATAACAAAGTGTTTAACCAGGAAAGATGTATTCAGATATTCTCTGGTTTCCAAGTTCATCCTGGGGATGGCACGATTACTCAATTTAATGGAACTCATTTTATCTACCACGGAAGGATGAAGGTCAACCCTGCGGGGAACTGAACCTGTGACCCTCAAGGATTGAACAGAATCTACGGATGATTGTTACCACTGAATTTCCCAGCGCTGGCTCTAGCATCGGCTTTCACTGACCTGGTCAGTAGCATCCCAACAAGCGACCTCCAGAATCTCCCACTGTTCATGATAGTCTAATTTTTGGGAGCTGGGGAATTTCTCTTGCCCTGATCCTTCAACAACTTTGTTAACGCTGTGAATATGGGTACCAGGCATGAAATCATAAGTGGTGTCCTCATTGACTACTAAGAAAAGCAAAGTTGGCCACTAGGGGCAGCACTCATCTTATCCCTGGTTTAACACGAGAATGTTCAAGGAATTCATGTTGTTTGATAGTAATAAACATATACTGGATCTACACCCCTCACCTTGGAGTTTGGGTGACGGCTGATGATGAGACTCACTGGCCCAGGACCACACTCGCTCAGGATAGCGTACGCCTCACTCAGTGCCGCATGGCGAAGGCTCACCGAGTCAGCCTCCAGAATCTGGTCCCCACGACTACAATTTAAGAAAAGAAAGGGTTAATACAAGCGGTATTCCTGGCTAATTTATCCCTGCCGGACAAAGACACTTTTTTTCTTTTTTGCTGGAGGCACAACTTTTACCTGCTCCCCTGCAGAATGTAGAATGCAAGTGCTCCGGGAGGGACCGGTCAATTAATCAAGGAGTGGATTGATTGTTTTCCGTCAAGTCACAAGTAGGAGGAGTTAAGGCAAGGCTTGACAATCCACGGGAGCTTCTGAAATACCTACTGCTGGTTGCCACATTTTCTTCAAAAAGATAGCAGCCATGCCACTGCCATCTTTAGATGTAACATTGACCTCACGCCATGTTTTACCGGTCTGCCAGTAAAATACTGGCTGGGTGGCAACCATAGTCTGGCTCCTAACTTTTTTGTTGTTGTTGAGTGTTTTACATTGAATTCTGTGGATGTTTAATTTCCCTGGCAGCTAAAAATAATTGGGCGAAAATCTTCATACATGTGTCAAGCCCTGAATGAGGGTCAGATCTATTCAGGGTAATAGCAAGCAAATGGTAGCAAGTGAGATGGAGATGCATGGATTATTTTTTTTTGTATGGATTGGACCTTTAAATTTCCCATCACAATCCAGTAAATGTCCACAATGAACAAGGTTGGTGTCTACCCCCGGGCCTCCTCCTGCCCTGGAAGCAGCTAATAATTAAAATGTTGGCCTAATGTCTTCAGTGGAAACAAAAATATGGCATTCAAAGTGAGCCACCCTAGCTATTTACACTGAGCATGCCACGGCCTCCGTAGAGATCTAGAATTTCACCAATGTTTTACAACTGAATAAAGCTTAGAAACTCGCAAAGGCTATGTTTTTACTTTTTTCAAGTTCAGAAGGTCACTATGAGGTTAGGTCCTTCATCCCACGGCAGAGCAACATATGTTTAGGTTGGGAGAGGTTTTTCCTATAGTTATAATTTCCCTCTTGCAATTCACTGGGTAACGTTACAAGATTTGTTTTTCTTTTTTTTAATTTAGAAAGAGGGCTGGGAAATAACATAATCTACCACGATGTTCATTATATTGAGGGATACGTTATATATTTTACACGATTTGATTTGTGTGGAGGTAGGGGAGAAAGAGAGATCTGATTTGGACCTGGAGTTACTGAATTTTTTTTAGTAAATTAGACTGGAGTAATGTTATTCTCAGAATAACCAAATCCCTGATAACATAAGTCATCATTACTCAAGTTAATGGTACTCATTTTATCTATCTGGGAAGGATGAATGGGTGAGTGTTCCGTGGCTGGTATCAAACCTGTGATCCGGAGTTCTAAGCGGGTACAGTAATTGGAGCACTTCATACCTCACCACCGAAAGTTGCTTTTCCCACCCTTGTAGCACTTCAGGGGGTAAAAGGAAAAATACATGTGTTTATATAATGGGTGGGTTTAATTTCATGACATTTGTTTTAATGTTCTTAATTCCCATCAATACATTAATATAAACTGTATTTATTCCTTAAAATATTCTCCCTATGTGTGCCCGGTGGAGGATGGCTTTGAAGTATGTCAGCTATTAATTCCTGATTGTTTTGCAATTCACTTCTCAATTCACATCAGTTCACAGTTTAGTAAATAGACCTCAGCAAGTCACCTGTAGGGTACAGAAGTTAAAATCCTGGTTTTCCTCAAACCTTTGGGCCTTGTGCCAATCTCTGTGCTCAGCAGAATTCACAGGAGAACAATAGCCCCAATGTATGCCTCCGTCAGTTTTTTTTTTTTTTTAAATTAATAATACGCAAATGTTAATTACACCACCTGATTTCATTTAAAATGGATTACATAATCATTTCCCATGTTTGTTAGCTTTTTATGTCAGAGAGCAAGGAATTGTACCTCGTTGAGCTTTAGATCCGCCAAAATTCCAAAATATGTAATCTGACATATGGTTCTAACCAATGCCTATTATTAAAACCTGATACTGTAAAACAAATAAAGATGGAACCGTGAGGAAATCCTTCGGTTATTTTAAAGGAAAATAAACACAGTATTTAGGAAGACCAGTACTTCACACCGAACTGTGTCATTATGTAACATCTGGAATACTTCAGGAGATGGATCATCCGGGCGGTCTTTAAAAAGATTCCCCCCCTCTGTATATTAAAAACATATTTTCCCTCACAGTGGCCTTTTTGACGGGAACTGGGGATTTAATCGTACGCAGCTTTGCAGTAATGCAAGACCAAAATGAACATTGAATATTGGTTCAACTCGGGGAGACTAAATCAAGAAGGCTTTAGCTCATCAGTAAAAAGAGAGAGAGAAAAAAGAAGACAAAAAAAAGGCCCAAGCCCTGAAACTAAATATTTACCATGCAACCTTGCTCCATTAAATGCAAGACATGCCAATACCTCAGAAACAATATACAGAGGGAGAAAGGAGTTCCCCATAAGGGGATAGCCGGCTCCACCCGCAGGAGTGTGGGTGTAATTCCTGTATCAGGTGGTGCTCTGAATATGCTGTGGACTCAGCAGGTAAAGTAGCAGGATAAAGAGGTTGATTCGAGCACTCACCAGTTTTAGACAAAAGGAAAATCCATGAAGTGATGGTAGAAAAAAATTTGTGATTTATTCAGTAAAAATGCAGGAAAACATGGAGACGTAGGACATGGAAAGGCAGACAGGTCGCCTTACGCGTTTCGTGCCTGAATGGCACTTAAACCTAGCCTATGATTAAGTGCCATTCAGGCACGAAACGCGTAAGGCGACCTGTCTGCCTTTCCATGTCCTACATCTCCATGTTTTCCTGCATTTTTACTGAATAAATCACAAATTTTTTTCTACCATCACTTCATGGATGTTCCTTTTGTCTAAAACTGGTGAGTGCTCGAATCAACCTCTTTATCCTGCCAATATACAGAGGGAGTCGAAAAAACGTACAAAACCAGACAGGAAGTAGCCTTGCCGAACATTTCATAAAAAGAGTCCTCACAGATACATTTAAATTAGATATTCAATAGCATTTTCCAAAGTTGGTTGGTTGGTTGGTTCAGCCAATTGCTTACAGGAGATATTCTTGATTTCTAGTTTGTTTTATCTTTAAACCTTTTGCAAAATTTCTTAAGGATACACCTACACTAGGGTCGCCATCTTTTATTCCAAAAAAATATATATGCCCTGCTGTTGTCCCCATAGACTTAAAATACGGGCACAGTGGAAACTCTTACCTACAAGCATATTTAATTTTCCTTTTTTAATTCCAGCTGCTACTACCTTCATTGTGCTAAATTTGATGTGTGTGGAGGAAAATTCCATAGAGAGGTACCATAGAGTTGCATAAACATTGTCCACTTTCTCCAACGCTCCATGATATATGAAGTTGAGACACAAGACCCACCACCTCTAAACAATATATTGTTTTGTATCAACCAAGGGAACCATAAAAAAACTGAAAAATTAAAGCGAGAAGGTCCGTTCAACCGGCTTCAGTCCTAAAGTGCAGTTGGAGTAGTTAATCTTTAATAAATAGGATCACCCGACAACTCGGGGACCTATAGATGAGTATAAAAAAGAAAAACATATATACATTGGCCTTAGGACCACCGCCAGCCCAACCTGATTTATTGCTCTTGGTTCTCAGGGGACACTGGCATTATTTGTGTCGGTCAACAGAGTTAAAAATGGCCAAAATTGAGCTGTTACAATGTGTAAAAATGGGTTGAAAACATTGGGCTACAGATAAGTCAACTTCCACGAAACGCGTCAGGTGTTCTATCTGTACTTCACTAGATTTTCAGTACTGTGCCATGGCTTTTAAGAAGACTAAATAAAGTATCTACATTTTAACAGTGCTACCAAGGTAGTTCTCCGGCGAGCAGCTACACTGTTTTTTGTTGAAAGTGTTGGGTGGCCATCTTGCCGATTTAAACAATCCATTGATTTCAGGGAGCTGTGCTAGATGCCTCAGCAATTGCAAAGGTTAAATACATTTTAAAAAAAAAGTCATAACATAACAAAATGGTATAGACCGTGTCCTGGAATTTACACGCACCTCAGTCTGCCATCCATCTTGGCCACAGATCCTGGAGCCAGGCTATGGATGTAAATTCCTGGAGTGCAATTTTCAAGGGTAAGACAGCAAGCACCGATGCCTAAGCCAACTGCTGGCTCTGCAAACAGACAGGGAAATAAATTAAAAGATAAATGCTTGCAAAACATCTGAAAAAACTTTTTTTAATACAGAGATTCAGATGGGGTGTTAGATATCTATGACATGAGGTAGCATCATACAACCCATGGGGTTCCTATTCAAGAGAGGGACCACACATAAAACCTTTAAAAGGGCCACATATGGCCAGCAGGCCATTAATGGCCCATAGAAAGCAAAAAAAAATACAAGGTGGGAATTGCTTCGCTACACCTCGATTAAAATTCCGGTAAAAAAACACCTGAAATTCCATTTGCATATATATTGTAACAATATCCACATACATAGCAGGTCAGAAAGGTATATCTATGTGTTATATTATACATCCTGTACGCCGTCACACAAATACTGAACTTTTCAGAGAAAATTAAGATAAATAAAAAAAAAAAATTCATCTATTTTTAATTAATTTAAAATGCAATATATGTTATAGGGTTTTTTTTTTTTTATTAAGTCCAAATTGTAGGTTATTTTTACCTTTATTTAGAGTGACTTCCATAATGATCCGATCCTTAGGACCTGGTCCTTTCCGACACAAAGGGGCGGTATCTCCGTCATCTGAGCCGGGCACAGGGGCTCCAATGCCGATGTTAGAATTGGGGGAGCTGGAGCGGCTCATTAGTGTGGGGGTGGCACAAGGTGTGAGGCTAGGACTACGTAACCGGGTGCGCACAGTTAACGTCACTACTCCTTTTTTAAGTTGCTGTAAGAACAAATAATAATAAAAAAATATATATATATATATATATATACATACACACACACACACATACATGTACTCTTCTCACTGAACACACCTGTAGAATGTGCTATATGACTGTGCAGTGTTTTGCAAATCATTCTTTGCCTGTATATAGTCTGTCTGTGATTTTTGCAATTCATTCTTTGCCTGCATATAGTCTGTCTGTGATTTATGTGTGTTTATTTTTATAGGAATAATTTTATTTTATTTTAATGGTATAATAAAAGATCTTTGTATTTTTGGGTCTTAATGTTTTTATATGTATACAAGCGCTGTGCACTTTTTTCATATGTTATATTTTATTACCGGATCGGTGTACTTTAAGGAAATTAAAGTTTATTTTCTAACATTATGGTCTGGGAACCAGTGAAGGATAAGATGTTTCTAATTTATATATACTTTGGTTAGGTTTATTCGTTTGATAATATTAGATCTACAATTCTATGATGATTATTTAGCGTTGTACCTTAGTATTTTATATACTAGGAGTCTTGCAGTGCCTTAACTTTGCTAGTTTGATACCTGTAGAGGAAGCCTTGCCATAGGTATCTGGCATATCACATACATACTTCCCAAGTGTCTCTATTTGGGATAGGGCAGCCCTGTCTTGGACCCAAATCCATCTTTCCTGCTTCTTTGGTCCTCTTTTTATCTTGAATCTCAGAATTTTTAGTGCATCACAGATCCCCAAAGCAATAAAATGCACTTTAAAGTGTGTTTAAACATGTTTATCTATGACTTTTTGTATATAAAAAAAAAATGTTCATAAAGTCTCTTTAAATTCCCATCCATGCCACGTTCAGAGCCACACCATCAGCCACTAACCTAGCACAATTAATGGATCTTTTTGGCTATTGGACAGTGATGGCTAATTTTGGCACTACAGATGTAGTACCCCAAAAGGAGAATGACAACGACTCTTATAAGGTACCTGTAAAACTTAGGCTTTTAATTCATGTGATTTAAAAAGCAGCACATTGTAGAAAAAACACACCAGAAAATACCAAAGGTAAAAAGCTGACTAGCTTGAAGCGTTTCGTGCTCTGAAGCACATAGTCATAAGCTACCTAGCTGCCTATGTAGTCCCCAAACATCTGCAGTAAGGCATCACGCTGTTAGGAAGTATTTATGGAGTCAAGTCTGTCTTTAGGATTTGAGACATTTTACACTGTAATCGAGGTATCTTCTCACAAAATACATAATTTCCCTATATTTCTTTTTTTTTTTTTAATAATAATAACATTTTTTATTAGGATACAAATCAACGCACATTAATACTTGTTACATCATGAAAAATCATGTACAATGCGATCTAATGCTCCTTCATCAACAACATAAAGAAAAAAACAAAAAAACATTCTCAATGTCGGACCAGGTGGCGGAACATTTCCCGATATTTTTCAAGTACCTTTTTACTAAATAAACCCCATGACTAACCAGACACCTAGTATATGTCCTCCATACTCTATACGGAGGTGTCCTGTGGATGCTTTAGGATAATAACCTCTCACTTACACAGCATGTTTATATCCCACAGCTACATGTTCTTCTTCTTACCTTGAATGTATGAATGGCCTCCTGGTGGGTCAATCCTTGCAAGGATTCGCCATTTACTTCCAGGATTTCGTCCCCTGAGACGGAGAATAAATATTATAGCTGGTAACCTTCAGATTATGCATCGTTATTACAAGAGAGAGAAGAAATATTATACACTCGAGTAAAATACTGTAGCAGAACGAAATGAGAGAGATGTATACATTAAGCTACATTTCATTCAAGTGTTAAATAAGTTGTAAGAGGAAGAGAAGATGCCGAGCGATTTGTGTGAGGCCTACGGATTCAGTCAAATCAGAACCCATGATGGGACGCACACAAGCCCTCGAGCTAGCCCAGGAGTCATGTTCTAGGTCTTATTTGAGCCTTTTTCTAGGTCACATGCACACTGCGGAGAGGGCTTATACAACGAAAGAATCACAGAAATGTGATTTATGATCAGATCTGGAGAGACAGATGAACTAGAAGTCCTCAGTTGGAATAAGCAAAGGAGATTATTTAGGTCAGGAAAGACTACTAAAAATATTGCAGTGTTAATGGGGCAACAGAGCGTGAGGAGAGATGGTGGTGTACACGCACACGCCAATCAGAATGATTAGAAATGCATTGAGAGAAAGCAAGGGAAGAAAAAAATACGGGAATGTGAGAGAGAGAAAAAAAAAAGAATAAAAGAGAGTGAGTGAGAGAGAAACGGATTTTGGAAAAGAGAGAAATGAAGGAAGGAAAAATGAGAGGAAGGAAGGAAGGCATAACTAAAGGAAGTTTAGAAGAGAGGATGGGAGGAAGAATGGGAGAAAGAGAGGAAGGAAGAGTGGGAGTGGATGAGAGAATGAGGGAGGGAAGGAGTGTGATATAGAGGAAGGAAGAGAGGAAAGATGTAAGAGAGAGGAGACAGTCTTATCACGCCAGTTCATCCATACCTTCCTTCAGTCTCCCATCTTCGGCAGCGGCTCCATTCGGGAAGATGGTTTTCACAAAGATCCCCATCCTTCCTCTGGCAGAATCCTGTCCTCCAACAATACTGAATCCAAGACCCTGTAAGGAAAAAAAAAGAAAAAAATACTAAATATTAAAAAAAAAAAAAATGTAAAAAGCCAATGTATTGAGGTCATTTGAGATGAGCAGGTACACATCTATTCAGAGGTGTGTGTGCCAGGGGACATGAGGGGTTAAACAGGTGTTGATTCTTTGTAGCAGATCAATATCTGTGTCATAAATCACCCTTTAATACCTTCAAGTTCCTACTTGTAATTCACAGGTGATCTACTGACAAATAAGATAACCTGATGAAGGTTATAGAGAAAAACATACAGGACTGCATTAAACAAGAATTAGTTTACAATAAGTATTTTATTTATTTATTTATATGATGTCTGATTTCAAAAATGGAATCCATTGGAATGTTAGTCTAGGCTCTCCTCCACAGTATCGAACAAGGCCCTTGCGGACAGCCTACGCTTTCAAAGGAGCAAAGAGGGCCAGATTTGAAGAAGGTGGAATACTGTTGGGATTTGGTGAAACACGAGAGAGGGAATTGCAGGCAATTGAGAAGGGAAGTTTCAATCTAAAGGTCAAAGTAGTCGAGTTGGAAAAATTCTCCCATTACCAGTCATGCTCTCTTTCATGAATAGAGTAGTAGATACCTGGAATAGCTTGCCAGTGGAAGTAGTAAAGGCTAACACTGTAAATGAGCTGAAGAATGGCTACAATGTGAATAAAGCCATCCTGAAGACCACATGCATCTGAGGTTTCTGTATGCGTTGAAAGGTTTTACCTTCCCCTGGCCTTTCATCAAGACAATATTTGAGATGATGGATGGCTGAGCCAGTCTCCATGGGGATTCCACCTGCACCGTGCTCAAAGACCTGGTTGTTTTCTTCACAATGTTATATTCCTAAAAGAAAGGGTTTTCCTTAGTCATTGTATGTGATTAACATGGGTCAAATATTATCACTGCAGGAGGCGGCCATTTTGTGACTTTGCGGGACCTCTGGCGAGGTAACTTTCGTGCTAATGGTTTATAAAGTGATATATATATATATATATATATATATATATAATTTGAGGATCTACTTAATACAGAGAGAGAGTTGCAGGGTATTGAGATGGGAATTTCGAACCTAAGGCCAAAGTAGCCGAGTTGGAAAATTCTCTCATTCAGCTGCATTGGCCTAAAGTTTGAAATTCCCAACTCAACACTCTGCTATTCTCTCTTTATTGAAATTCCCATATTATAGTGAAGTGATCAGGATAAGGGGTTTATAACAACATTTCTCAGCTATAATCGGCTAGTAAAATAACAATTCGCACTAAAACTATAATTAGCACTAATACGGCTACATCTCTTAAGACTAAAACTACGAAGGATTCGCAATGAATGAGACTAATATCACTGATAATTAACTTACATGTGTATGGCCGAGGGAGTTTAAGAACGATGCAAAGAAAGGGGAGTCAAAAAAAAATGAATAAAGTTACACGGCAAAATATAACAGATATTAACTGGATTTATTTAACCCAGGGATATGCAATGTGCGCAGACAGGGACTGTCAAGGTCCAGACAGGGACAGTCAAGGTCCACAGACCATCATTAAACGGTCAGTCACAAAGTCCAGTAAATGTACATAGTGAGCAATGCTGGAGTGAGTCCACCTCTGGCTTAACCCTTACAGTTAATGACTCCCAAAATGCTTTTACAATATTATTTTTGAATCAAATAGGCAGCAATGTTAGAGCTTTATGTACTGTCCTCTTTGTTTTAGAATGTTAGGGGCACTGGTTGGGATATCGCTCTATGGAATAGACTATTAGAGGCCTTCACTGGGAGACCACTAGCATGGGAAAGAGTGTCAGAGGTCTGGTTGGGATATCACTGGTATGAGATAGAATGTTAAAGGCTCTGGTTGGGATATCACTGGTATGAGATAGAATGTTAAAGGCTCTGGTTGGGATATCACTGGTGTGAGATAGAATGTTAAAGGCTCTTGTTGGGATATCACTGGTGTGAGATAGAATGTTAAAGGCTCTGGTTGGGATATCACTGGTGTGAGATAGAATGTTAAAGGCTCTGGTTTGGATATCACTGGTGTGAGACAGAATGTTAAAGGCTCTGGTTGGGATATCACTGGTGTGAGATAGAATGTTAAAGGCTCTGGTTGGGATATCACTGGTATGAGATAGAATGTTAAAGGCTCTGGTTGGGATATCACTGGTGTGAGATAGAATGTTAAAGGCTCTTGTTGGGATATCACTGGTGTGAGATAGAATGTTAAAGGCTCTGGTTGGGATATCCCTGGTATGAGATAGAATGTTAAAGGCTCTGGTTGGGATATCACTGGTGTGAGACAGAATGTTAAAGGCTCTGGTTGGGATATCACTGGTGTGAGATAGAATGTTAAAGGCTCTGGTTGGGATATCACTGGTGTGAGACAGAATGTTAAAGGCTCTGGTTGGGATATCACTGGTATGAGATAGAATGTTAAAGGCTCTGGTTAGGATATCACTGGTATGAGACAGAATGTTAAAGGCTCTGGTTGGGATATCACTGGTATGAGATAGAATGTTAAAGGCTCTGGTTAGGATATCACTGGTATGAGATAGAATGTTAAAGGCTCTGGTTGGGATATCACTGGTATGAGATAGAATGTTAAAGGCTCTGGTTAGGATATCACTGGTGTGAGATAGAATGTTAAAGGCTCTGGTTGGGATATCACGGTATGAGATAGAATGTTAAAGGCTCTGGTTGGGATATCACTGGTATGAGATAGAATGTTAAAGGCTCTGGTTGGGATATCACTGGTATGAGATAGAATGTTAAAGGCTCTGGTTGGGATATCACTGGTATGAGATAGAATGTTAAAGGCTCTGGTTGGGATATCACTGGTATGAGATAGAATGTTAAAGGCTCTTGTTGGGATATCACTGGTGTGAGATAGAATGTTAAAGGCTCTGGTTGGGATATCCCTGGTATGAGATAGAATGTTAAAGGCTCTGGTTGGGATATCACTGGTATGAGATAGAATGTTAAAGGCTCTGGTTAGGATATCACTGGTATGAGATAGAATGTTAAAGGCTCTTGTTGGGATATCACTGGTGTGAGATAGAATGTTAAAGGCTCTGGTTGGGATATCCCTGGTATGAGATAGAATGTTAAAGGCTCTGGTTGGGATATCACTGGTATGAGATAGAATGTTAAAGGCTCTGGTTAGGATATCACTGGTATGAGATAGAATGTTAAAGGCTCTGGTTAGGATATCACTGGTATGAGATAGAATGTTAAAGGCTCTGGTTAGGATATCACTGGTATGAGATAGAATGTTAAAGGCTCTGGTTAGGATATCACTGGTATGAGATAGAATGTTATATCTGGTTGGGATATCACTGGTATGAGATAGAATGTTAAAGGCTCTGGTTGGGATATCACTGGTATGAGATAGAATGTTAAAGGCTCTGGTTGGGATATCACTGGTATGAGATAGAATGTTAAAGGCTCTGGTTAGGATATCACTGGTATGAGATAGAATGTTACAGGCTCTGGTTGCGATATCACTGGTATGAGATAGAATGTTACAGGCTCTGGTTGCGATATCACTGGTATGAGATAGAATGTTAAAGGCTCTGGTTGGGATATCACTGGTATGAGATAGAATGTTAAAGGCTCTGGTTAGGATATCACTGGTATGAGATAGAATGTTAAAGGCTCTGGTTAGGATATCACTGGTATGAGATATAATGTTAAAGGCTCTGGTTGGGATATCACTGGTATGAGATGTAAAGCTAGGGGCACTAGTGAGTGTATTTGAGGGAAATGTATTTTACCTGTCTGGATCCCCCGGAGTCCAGCTGCTGAGGTAGGGAATGTTTTCGACCTCCACGGCACATTTTATCTCCTTTATCGGAATAGAGATCACCATTTCCCACAGCCAGCTCATCATCTTCACCCACCGACTGCAGGCGACTGCCACTCCCTGGAATGAAAAAAACACCACCAAAAGCCTAAAACACAACAATATATATTCAATTTACTATGCAAAATAACTCCACACATTGTGGTTCCTTCAACTGTTAAGATGTGTGTGTGTGTGTCATATTTCAACTTATATGATATTAAATTGAGCCATTTATTTAGTAAAGCGGCAACGGATGATGTGCTTGCATGGGCAAGAGAAGAGGGCTACACAGACAAAATGGCACTGATATTTTTTGATATTTTCTAATGTGTATTTAATGGTAGATCCATGATGGCTAACCTTGGCACTACAGATGTTTGGGAACTACATATTTCATGATGCTCCTCCAGCCTTAAGTCAAACTTAAGGAAGCATCATGGAATGTAATTTCTAAACACTTGCAGTGCCAATGTTGGCTATCACTGATCAGTGCCAAGGTTATGTGAAACCACAGAATAACACATTTTATGGTTGCCGATTTTATATGTTTATACGTAAAAACGTCTGAAAGGTCTTATGAAACATTTGTAGAATTTTATTTTATCGCTCTTCTAACTTTTCACAGCCTAGAAGGGCCCTGGAGATTCCTGACACGTCAATATAATGGACTTATATTAATGATTCATCATTTTTCCATTTTCAGTTTGTTTAAACAAAAAGTATAACTTTTAAGAAACATATTTCTTGGCGGACAAGATAAACGCAGGAGAAAATGTAATGCTTGAAGCCTGCAGACCACGTAATTTCGAAATTCATGTAAAGTGATTAAACTCCTTCCTTCAGTCAGACGGTATAACACGCGAGTCAATGAGGCCAGCCCTGGGACATTAAAGAGTCTACTCAATAAATAGAGACTTGCAGGGAATTGAGATGGGAATTTCAATCTTTAGGCCAATGTAGTTCTCAAAAGCAGCTGACTGGGAGAATCTTTCCAACTAAGCTACTTTGACTTTAAAGTGACAGTCTAGTCCCCAAACTCACTTTGGTGCAAGATGAAGATTACTGCTTGTATAATGCACAGGCTTTTTCCAGTGTTATTTGATGCAGGCATTCTGCAAAAATCACATTTTTAATATTTGACTCAAGCCCTCCCCAGTGATTACTCTGCATGTTTACTACAGGTGCTGCAGCACTGATTATAGACACTGAGGATTTAAAGGTTTGTTTTATTTAGTGCTCATCGAATTGAATACATTGTGTGGCCTCTAAGTTACCTTGCTCTTGTACACGGTAGGATCTCTTAACAGTGCAACACATTGTCTGATGAAAAAAAGAAAAAAAGGAAATGATCTTTACTCAGCTAATGTGGGCAGTCCTGGTTTCTTGAAAATTTCTGTAATTATAGAATTTCTTCTAGCTGCTTTTAAAACACAGTAATATGCATTAATATTTGGAAGATGCATTTCGGGCAATGGAAAGTCCCTTTATGTTTGAAATACCCATCAGAATTCCCTGAAAGTCTCTTTTTATTAAGTAGAACCATAGTAACATAGTAATTTAGGTCGAAAAAGCTATAAATCTGTCTGGAAAGTGTTCATATTCACTGGCTTTCAGAGCTTGCAATCTTCAGCAGTGTCCCCTATTAAAGAGGTACTAACATACAAATAATTCTTATCCTATTGAATTTTAGACACTAAGCCCTTGTAAGAGCATTTATAGAGAAATACAGATACTGTTTTTCATAAAATAGCAAAATCTTGAATATTTTGTTCATAAGTTTTATTGGTTTATCTTTTTGTCTCCGCTAGGTAAGTCCACTCAAACCTTCAACATGAAATACTTCTTTGTCAAGGCGGTGTTCCAATCATTCATTGGGCCGGGATAGGCAAAGTCTCCATGGCAAGGTCTGTGATGGTCTTGAGAACATCGATAAAGGTCCACCATAAACAATGTTGGTGCCTAACCTGGATTAGGAGTGGCCAACTTGAAATATTTCTGTGTGTAATGTAATGAAACTACCTTGGGATCGACTTCGGTACTTGAGAATGCTGTGGCCTAAAGTGGGGCTCCGACAAACACTCCGAGACTCATCAGGGGACGTTTTCTCTTCAAATTTGTCCGTTTCCGTCACCTAAGAAGAAAGACAGCAGGTCACACGTTACGAATCATTGTGTTTTTATGGATGGAATTTCGACATCAACAATAAGTTACTGATTGACAACAAGTATGCCATCATTCATCCAAACACAGTCTGCCAAACACCAACAGAGGATTTGGGATCTCTTTCTTCTCAAGTGCCTATAAACAACAGACGACACATTTATATCAGTTTTAACCGTGATCATTATTGGCTCAGAGTCCAATGTTTGTTGGCCTGGTGGTGCAGTATTGACTACCTGACAAACTTTTACAGTGATTTGAGTGGATAAAAAAAGAAAGTAGGAGTGTGTTAACTAGTATTTCCTTTTTACTTACACATTTCTGGGAGTAGGACATATTTTTCTAGTGAGCTGAAATTCCCAGAAATTTTAATTTCACTTTTGTTTCTTCAATCCAGCCACAAAGGAACCCTTATGATCGATTCAGAGACTAACATTACATAAAACATATATTATCTTATATAAATATTATTGTTAACCACACTTGGAATGTTAAAGGGAAGCCACCTTCACTGGGCACCATTATATTGACTTAATATATACTAGGAAAACTAAGAAAATGTCTCTACAGTCCTTGGTCTTGTTTAGTTTGGGATAAAAGCATAAAATCAATGCCCTGCTCTAGGACATTGAGGGGTATTGTGTGGCCTGTATGCTGGGGGCATGGGATCTATGGTACCTTGTAACATGAATACTGTCTGGCACTACAATTTTAGCTTCTGCATGGTATGTGGCCCTCCACATAAGAATAGTTGGTCTAGGACAACGAGCTGTAACAGGGCTATCTAACATCACAATGGGTTTCCAATTTTGAAAAATTAAAAAGGCTCAATTCAACAGTAGTCACTTTATCAACTTTTGAAGGGCAAAGGGCTTAGTCAAGCCTACTAGGAATCAAACTAGGGTTGCCACCTTTTCTTCAAAGAATCTCCGGCCTTGGTACGGTCTCTATAAACGTAACAATGGCCTGATGGCAATTTTTTACCGGCCTACTTGTAAAATACCGGCCAGGTGGCAACCCTAAATCAAACAGATCTTACAGCTGGGGAATTAACCCACCGAGCAATCTCCCCATTTAACGACGTAGTGATATACTTAAGAAAATTCTCCTTAGGGTTTGGGATCTCATATGTACTTTAAATTGAAACCCTAGAACAACAGCCTGACTATCAAAGCATTTCTGCCGCCTATGTATTTGTCTACTTTACTGAACTTACCCAGCACACCCTATTGGTGACTACTGCATTCTAGACTTGACCCACCAGGAAGCCCCCATCTGGTGTTGGTGTATATAATGGCTATCACTGGCATCAACTGGAGCTGGATGTATGACCAGTGTGGTCACATGTGTTTCAGGTATACAGACTGTTAAACATTGCCTCATTCAGCAAACATAAAAAGATGGAAATGAGAAACACAGTTTGTTTTAGTTATTTAGTATCTCAACGCTCCAACAACAATCACGCTATTGAAGATAAAGGCCCGCACATCTGCTTGCATCCATTTCATTTCTTTGGCCTCAGCCAGGGACGTTTTTTTGGTAGCGTAGACCGAATTCCATTCTGGTTCCCAGTCTACTGGCTCAAACCAAGTAACAATCATCTTTAAATAAACACACCAAATAAGAATGTTTATCGAGTTATCAGTATTAAAGAGGCAGGCCAAGATGTCCAAGCAAGGTTCTGGAATCCAGGTTTTCTCAACTCATTTTCAATTAACACTTTCCACACCTTTGAACCCAGACGCCACAGTTGGATCCGTTAAGCAGAGATCAGACACTTGCTTACTGAAAAGGATGGACAATTCTACAAGAGCATATACAGAGGAATGAAATAAGACCCTTGAAGGCCAAAAGCCACCCACAGTTTTAGGCTTTATCTTATTAAGATATAGTAGCCGTATTGTACTGTAGTGTCTAAAGGGGCTGCAGAGATTGAAAGCTGTATAATTTGTACCTACAATGCTACTGGGAGATGCCTTAATGGCTGCAGTAATGTAAACTAAACACCTAATCTGCTTCAAGTCACGATGGGCTAAGTTAACCAAAGATGCACATGGGAGTGAAAGGAGGGTTGATATGTGTAGGAAAGTTGGCAGGTTGCTCAAAAAATATTTGGACCCGTTATGACCAACTTGCAGCATGTCTGATTAAAGGGACTGTATCATCTAAACATTGTTTTTACTTTTCGTGTAGAGGATAAATAAATATAAAAAAAAAAAAATGATTTATACATTGTGTTAGCAAAACTGCAAGCAAATGCCTAAATTAGGAAGAAAATGTGTTTTCAAAATGTGTCTGTTGAGTCTCCTGCTTATCACATCACCTGTGGCCTAATATGCAAATGAACTGTTTTTCAATGTAAAATGTGTCATTTGCATTAGGCCACGAATGATGTCATAAAGGGGAGACTCCATAGATGTAAAACACATGACCAAGGTATGCCCGATATACATCCCCAACGATACAACCCCCCCCCCCCCCCCCCACGATAAATAGACAGTGTGGCTTGAAAAGGCTGCAGTATTTATTTGTAAAAATTGCTGCAACGCAATATTACAGCTGTAGAAAACATACTAGGTAATACAATACCAATGAAATTAATTTATTAATAACCGGGTATAATAATATATACCAACAAAGTAAGTTTATTCCTATAAACAATACATATAAACAGTAAATGTTAATTAGTACACCTAAGCGGTAGCGTGTAAACTCCTAGCCCGCCTAGGATCAGGACCCCGAGTATCTGGCGCAGGCGTAACAACTATCACTTCTTTGGCAACTGGCGTTCCTGTTTGCACAGTAGCCGTGCTTCACTCGCCCAGGGACCAGACCATGGGGAGCCCGTGCAGCTAGCTCCATAGCTACTGCCCACCCGGGTTGGCCATACCCCAGATGACCAACCCCCAGCACTGCGCCAAACCTCGGGGGCCCCCGCCAACACTATTCTTTTCTTAGGGATGGGAGGGAGGGAACTTGCCATAATTTTTTCTTCCAAAAGAGGAGTTCTGCAATATATAGACTAAGGCTTTATTGATACTAGTCCCCCCACTTAGCCATGCCCTTATTGGGCACTTAATTAAAACTGACAGGGAGAGGGGAATGACTGACAACCTTTGTCATGATGGCTTTCTATATATTGCATTATTCCAGGCCAGAACTTTTGTTTCCTAATTTAGGGATTTGTTTGTAATTTTGCCAACGCAATGTATATATCATTTTCAATCATGTTTTCTTCTCGGCATTTACGGTAAAACAATGTTTAGGTGATAGAGTTCTTTGATGTCAAGGAGGTGTACTCAAGAAGAAATTGACTCCAGCTAAACTTAACAAACCATAGAAGAAATCGGAGCTTCTTGGAGAATACCGGCAATACAATACCTACAATACTTCATGGTCTGTAATGCATATAGCATGCTAAACATTTCATTGTAAAAAGAAAGTTTTATAAATTGGTCACAAAAAAACGTCCTTTACAGTTAATCCCTAATGATAAGTAAGGTCTTCATGCAGAGACAAGCTCATCAAACAACTTGACTTTCACCTGTCTCACCGAGACTGACATAATCTTATTTCTTAAATAAAAAACAGAATAAAGGGAATTTTAATGGCTGGATATGAAATCTAGAAATAATGTGATTAACAAATTCAAGAATTATTAATAGGAGCTTCCAAATTTATAAGTAAACATTGGGTGCCGTTGATTAATTAAACTGCAAAAAAAAAATCAGGAATCAGTAGCAGAGCGGGAAAACATTTTCCCATTTATTCATACTTTTAAGGAATGATTTTTGTAGTTATAATCAGTTCAGTTGTAGTGAATAGCCCCCAACGATTTCCCTAAATTAGTATCAATCTTCCCCATTCTGAAGTAAATTTTATGGATTCCTGGGCCCAGCTTTTTTCCTAGAAAAAGTTTTCCACAGGAATTTCCAAAAAACGCATTCCTGGTATTAAGGCTGTAAGATATCCTACCCTTTTGAAACCATTACTCTTTTTTTTTTTTTTAAATAAGACCAATGAACATATGCTGCAAACTGGACAAAAACTACAATTAGCTTTTTCTCAGTATAACCATTTTGATGCTGAATCCAGGACAACTACATTGTAGACACAGAAACCTCAAAAGCCTTGCTATGGCTATTGTGTAGTAATTGTCGGCTTCCCCAGCGCACACTTAAGCAAAAATGGATGAACCACCAGATGTGAAACAGGTGCAGAGCCTCAGGGCCCAACCGGACGAGGCCCATAGCAGGTTCCATGTGCTCATTCCATGTTAAACCTGCCACTTCCATAGAAGGGGCTCCAAATTCTGTATACTGTCTATTTATCAAGTGTATAAACTGGAACACTTTATAAGCAAAGTGCGCCATTGAGATCGCTAGAATATATTCTGTTTATGGCTCCATATATATATATATATTTAACCAATAACGGGATTTTATCTCCAGCATAACACATGATACCAAAGAGTAATACAGTTCATTTTAAAAGGCCACTCAACTCTGAAAGGAAATTTGGGATCTTAAGGAGGCAAAAAATGTTTTTTTGTTGTTGCCTCTACTCTGGGGGAGTAACGGTGAGAATTTCAGAAGATACAAGCCACTTCTCCTCAGCGCCATCATAGTTTAATCATACAGGTTCTGGTTATGGGGGAAAACAACCCATTTTTTACCCGCATACTAGACTTAATATAAAAATAACTCTGAAGGAAGCAAAAAAAATCATTTTTAAATGGCTTAGTAATACTTTTAACACGATTGTATGAAAACCCATCTTTAGGAGCAGATTCAAAATCTGTATTACAATTTCTTTTCTCCTCTGTTATGTGTACTTTTTTCTTTTGATACCAACTGATATTCCTATGTTAGGGTACGTCAGTACTGTGCCAAGCGGAAGGATGTGAAATGCGACAGCGCCATTTTTAAGAAATATTAACTTGATGCTGTAATTTAAAGTCTGCGTTCTACATCCTCCTTATACACATGTGTACTCACCAACATGGTTCATGGTGGACACTTACTTGACTTTCTGGGGGATCATTTAATGGTATTCTGCAGAACATCTATGGACCTTGAATGGACCCTCTAACCTATCCCTACTATCTACCAATGGCCACTTATACTTACATTTAATTTCACCTTACGAGTGCACATTTGACTTTGGGTCTCAAATAACACAGTTTACAAAAAGAATCTGCTCAGGTAGCTACGAATTTTTCACAAGAAAATTGGATCTCCGAAATCTGCCCCTTATCTGATCACTTATCCGGATTGCCCTTAAATTTGGCCACTCACAGACCACTGAATCGACCTCGAATCGACACTAAAGTTGCCCGTTTTGGACAATTTCTGTGCAGATATTACAGCAGATGAACTGCTATGGAGTACGGCCGACCGAAATAACATCCTCAATCCTCCCCGTAGACTTCTACAGAGAGAACTTCGACTTATTTCGGAAGGACTTTGGTTATTGCAGAAATATCTGATGTCCTACCATAGAGGTCAAGCTATTAATAAAGTCAATGGAGGTCAAACTATTAACACAGTATTACGCTATATTTCTTTGTTTTCTTCTCTCTGGTTTTGTTTTGTTTTTTTTGTAAAAGAAAAAGAAAACCGTTCTATATTTCCTACAATGACATCAAGAGTAGTTTGCCATACAATAAAGCTTAGGCGCTCTAGATTTTCTGCATTTTTCCCAAATAATCAGTTGGAAGGAGGACTGGTTTTGAAAAAGGGCCGTGTGTTAAATATATATATATTTTTTATGGTTTGTGTAGGAAATTGGATTTTTATGTCTTTGTGGTAGTGTTTTACACAGGCCTTTTATCAGACCTGGCTGGAACATGTGTCCATATACTCGGGGAAGAGGTATTATAAATGGGTTAGACAAGAATTTTATTACCAAGCACACATTTCAATTGCTTATCAATTTTAAGCCACAAGTCAGGTCTGCCAGCAAAGGAACTTTACATTCTGGTCTGATTTATGCCTTATTTATTGCCCTATTTAGATGGGAGAAACACTACATTTATGTAGACAACATGTTATTAAAGAAAAAGCAAAAAAAAAAAAAAATATATATATATATATATATATATATTTTTTTTTTTTTTTTAAAGAACCACTAAAAATGTTTTAAATACCCTTTGTTTAACTTAGGGAGTACCATGCAAAAGCAATAACGCTCTGGAATATTTCCATGCTTCCATGTCAGGTACCCGCAGCTCCGTGACACGGTAGCACTGATTGGAGTGCAGCATCTTTGATGGTTAACACAGGTCCAGCTTGGAAGGAGATGCTCATGTCTTTCCCAGCTATTGGCTGTGTGTTCCAATACAATAGCTGAGGGCTGAGGCCATCTCTTTCTGCTGCTGTGAAACATTATTGTGGGTTGCCAGGTGTTCAGCATTAACCTGGACATTTGGGCTCTTTGGCCAGGCCAAAAAATGAAGTCAGCCCTGCAAATTTACATTTGCAAAGAGAGGACAACTTCTTTTTGGTCTTATGCACCATTATAAAGGAAGTTTTTATCAGACAGAAGCAGCATTCTGCCTTTCCCTCTTTAAAAATAATGTTCTCCATTTTTAACTGGCTAAGTATGCGTTTTTGAAAATCACTAGAGGGTCTTCGGAACTCCGCAATCCAATTCAAGTCGGATCAGTTCTTTGATCCAAATGGCCCCTTAATTCGGACTACTCAAGGATCACCAAAGAGATAACGAACTGGCACAAAAATCAGCCATATCCCTTCTCTGGGGAGGATTTTGGGACAATTTCAGCAGGTCCTTAGCTATGGAATAAAAAAATAAATTTAAAAAAAAGTCCTTCCATAGAAGTCAATGGGAGTACTTAAGATATTTAAAAAAAATAGCCCAAAAACCTCCAGAAATAGCCACAAAATTGCCTGAAGTAAAACAAAATCATTAAAAATAAGAAATAACGTAAATATTTATAGAATTTTAATAATGTAAATCGAACAAAGTAAAAAAACAAAAAACACCAAAATAAATGTATTCATAAATTAAAAATGCATATGTTCATGTTATAAATATAGATTAGCTACAGAGTTAAAGAGGCACACTAAGATGTCCAAGCAAGGTTCCGGGATTACTTCGGAATCCATGTTTTTAGATTGTACGTTCAATTAACACTGTCACTGTGAGTGAGCACAGGTAAGTGCATGAGTATCTGATAAAGACCACCTGTATAACACAGGTTAAAAATGTATTGTCATTTTTTTCTTCCCCTTTCTCTGGGGACAGGATAGGGTTGTCCCAAACTCTTAACCCCAATAAAACTAGGCAGGAACAACTGGAAAAACGGATGGAGTTACATAAAATGAGGATGGGAGAAAAATCCCGATTGTGGGTGGATCTGAAAGCGAATGGGCAAGCCTGAACATCAATCTCTTGCCCCCTGCACGGAGGTATCTGCACTGCTTAGAGGCACAGTGTTGGAGAAAACGGGGAAGGTTCCCATAGACCTTTACAGACCTTGCCTATCATTGTGCTACTAGGGTTGCCACCTTTTCTTCAAAACCTTGGTACTGTCTCCATAGACTTACCAGTGGCCTGATGCCAATTTTTTACCGGCCTGTTGGTAAAACACCGGCCAGGTGGCAACCCTATGTGCTACCAAAGGCAACTAAATCAATAATCTGGTACTCCCCGGGGTAGAAAAACAAACTGGGCAAGCTCCCATTGATATAGAGCTTGATAAAAAATAAAAAATAAACAAAACAGAGAAAAGCAGTAAACAAATGCAATCAAGAACTATTGATGGCTTAATAGACCAGAATTCCCAGGGTTGGACTGAGCCCCCCCACATTAGTTTGGCATCAGACTAAAAGGACATTGAAATTGAACAAAAGCATACAAAAAAATTACATATTGGCCAGTACTTTATCCAGCGGCAAGTCTGGGAACGAGATGAGAGCTGGGGAACATATGCTTTGAGCTCGAATTTAATACAATACATAACAAATTGTTTAGTATGAAAAATAACTCATAAGTTATGATTTAAGCCACTTTTGTGTCTGTGCAAAATATACAAATACTACCCTGGCCAAAAAAAGTCAGTATTTCCTTTAAATGAGAAAATAACAAAGACTGGTGATTACTCTTATTTAAAAAAAAAAAAAAATCTTTGTAAGTTTATCATTTAGGACTTCTTGACGGTCATCAGAAACATTTCACAGATTTGAACTCCTTCCTTCCTGTTTTCAGCCTAAATTTACACATGGGACAAAAAAAATGCACTGTCCCCAGTGGATACGGACATAGTTCTTGCTACTTTCTGTCTGTCTCTGTTCATCTCTGCTCCAGGTTAAAGGAACACTGAACTTTGTTTAACCCTTGCTTCCTTGAAGGAAAGCAAGGGTTAAACAATACACGTCCCAGTAGAATTAAGTAAACCCGACGTGTATCTTAATAGATACACGCGGCTTTACTAACTGCTGTGTCTCACATGCGAGACACAGCACAAGAAGCTCAAGTGAAAAAAAAAAACAGTTAGTGTCCCTTTAAGTGAGAATCCAGTTTTATTTTGTTTTTTTTTACTTGATGTTAATCCAGAAACTGTTCAGTGACAGGTAGGGTGGGGGGGCGGATATGGACTATATTAAAGGATCGTATTTACCGTATTTGCTCGATTATAAGACAAGGTTTTTTTCAGAATTTCTTTTTTTGTCTTATAATCGAGGTCGTCTTATAATCTGACCTCAAATCGAGGTCAGATTATAAGACATGGATCCAGGTCCCCAGCAGAGCTGCAGGGGACCTGGATCCTCCTCTCTAACAGCAGGGGATGTCTGCGCGATGAGCACAGACTCCCCTGCTGCCGTCCGGCACGACCGCCGGGGCTTTTATGAAGAAGCCGGGTACTTCCGGCTTCGTCACAGAAGTCCCGGCGGTCGTGCCGGGCGGCAGCAGGGGAGGTCTGCGCTCATCGCGCAGACATCCTCTGCTGCCCCACTAGCCACCAGGGTGAATCGGGCAGCTGGGGGATGTCTGCACGATACGTGCAGACATCCTCCATGCTGCCCGACACCTCCGTCTATTATGATGGACCAGCTGTCCGTCATAATAGACGGAGGTGTCGGGCAGCATGGAGGATGTCTGCACGATACCCCCGGCTGCCCCCACTAGCCACCAGCGATTATGAAACAGGTGAGGGGGAGTGAGGGGGGTGGAGGGAGGGAGGGGGGAACCAGAGCAACAAGGGGAGGGAGGGGGAACAGAGACAAGGGGAGGGATGGGGGGGAAGAGACAAACAAGGGGGGGGAGAGACAAGGGGAGCGAGGGGGGAGACAAAGGGAGGGGGAGAGAGAGAAAGCTGGGGGCAAGGGAAAGAGGGAGGCAGCATTGGCACATAAAAGGAAATAAAAACAAGAAATGCATTTTTTGATATCATACTTTTTAATTAAAAAAGCAATTTACATGTGAATATATACATGTTGAACTTTTTTCCTATACGGTAGTCTTATATTCAGGCTTTTAGTTTTTTTCCTAATGGAATATCCAAAGTTTGGGGGGTCATCTTATAATCAGGGTCGTCTTATAATCGAGCAAATACGGTAATAACAAACTACTGATTTAGGAAAGATATTCTCTCATTTTCAAATATGTCCTAGAAATGTTACCTTTATCCGTTTAAATTGTATCCACCGTGGAAGGATGAAGGGCTGAGTTGTCCCTGCCAGGAATCAAACCTGAAACCATCAGGACTGAATGCAGATTCTTTGCCCACTGAGCCATCTCACTGACCAAATTACAGGTCTGTTGGAGCACATTTAGAGACAATTGTCACATCGGAGTAGTGGACACCGCTCTATTTTGATTCGCTTGGGTTTTAAACCAATCAGAATTTTTAAAAATGTAACATTGGTCACTGACCAGAAAATGTAGTGGGTGAGAAACTAATGGCAGCCACCTGTTAAAATAATTATATTTATTTATAATAAAATACAGAGCAGAAAGTATAAAGTAAACAAGTTTTATTAGTCTTTACATACTTTTTAAAATATCTATAAATCTGCCCCTACATATTCTTGTAAAAGCATGACGTTAAGCAAAAATGTCTCTTTCGATTTTTTATCTGTAGTCAAAACCAGCTTTCTTACTAATTTTATTTTGAAACTTTATTGCTTAATTGTTGCACATACAATAATCAGAGACTTGTTTTGCAGTATTCTTTATTCTTGAGGAAGTGAGCTTGGGAAGCAGTAGTGTTGGTCACACCCATAGGCTTGAGAAGGAGTTAATGTCACTTTGTCAACCCGTGTGATGGCTCATCCAGGCTTGTCAGGAAGTATCCAGTTTCTCCTCGTTTCCCTTCTTGCAGTGTTTCTTGCCATGCTATGTTGCTTTGCCCTGTCTTTGTGCCATGTTTCTCTGTTTTCTATTTACCGTATTTGCTTGAATATAAGACGACCCCCCCCCCCCCCCCCCCAAACTATGGATATTCCTTTAGGAAAAAAAACTTAAGGCCTGAATATAAGACCCTACCCTATAGGAAAAAAGTTTAACTTGTATATGTTCACATGTAAATTGATTTTTCATATTTAAAAAAAAAATGCATTTCTTGTTTTTATTTACCTTTTATGTGGCAATGCTGCCCCTACCACCCAGACTTACCTAATGCTCCCCCCAACGGTGTCTGTCTCTCTCCCCCACAGTTGTCTGTCTCTCTCCCCCACCCTTCCCCCAATGTTGTCTGTCTCCCCCCTGTCTCCCCCCCCAACATAGCCTCCCTGGTGGCTAGTGGGGGCAGCCAGGGGATGTCTGCACGATATGTGCAGACATCGCCCAGCTGCCCATATCTCCCTGGTGGCTAGTGGGGGCAGTCGGAGGATGGATGTCGGACGATACGTGCAGACATCCTCCACGCTGTCCGACACTTCCGTCCATTATGACGGACATACCCCGGCTGCCCAAATATCCCTGGTGGCTAGTGGAGGCAGCCGGAGGATGGATGTCTGCACGATATGCACAGACATCCTCCGCTGCTGCCCGGCCGTTCTTCCGGCTTCATCATAAAAGTCCCGGCGGTCGTGCAGACATCCACCAACTGTTACGAGGGGGACCCAGGTCCCCTGCAGCTCTGCGGGGGATCTGGATCCCAGTCTAATAATCTGACCTCGATTTGAGGTCAGATTATAAAATGACCTTGAATATAAAACGAGGAGTCTTTTTCAGAGCATTTTCTCTGAAAAAAACCTTGTCTTATATTCGTGCAAATACGGTATATATTCGCTTGTTCTATGTTCATGGCCATTGGTTACAACTAAACCCTCACTTTTGCCATCTCAGTGGCCTAGGCTATTCCTGTCATTCTGCTTGGTTTTAGATTGATCTGTTTGCCATGCCCTTTGTCTGTGGCCTGTCTGTCTCTGCCTTGTACCCCACATTTTAGTATCGTTCCTGTCTTTGCCCTGCTTGTGTTTGTTCCAGTCTTTTCTTGTTCCTGTTCTGTACTTGCCTTAGTCCTGTCCCAGTTCTGTCATTCTCTTGCCCTCATATACGATTCCTGTCTTGTCACTCTGTTATCTGTATTCCTTTTATGCTTTTCCCTTTTTTGGCTCTGTTTGGCCTTATCGGTCTCAATCTGCAACATCCTGCATATTATATCCAGTTTTATCTCATAAGCCTGCTCTAGGGTGTCTGCAGGATATCGCCAGTTGCTTTTTCTTGTACTGGATACTACCTGCTGCTATTTCAGGGTCCTGGTATGTCAAGCCCTCTGGGAAATGTGATTACCCAGCACCAGGCCAGGTGACTCCATCTCTGATCCCGGTCTTTTGGACCCCATCGTGACAAGGTAAATTTTCCTACTCCCCATCTTCCCACTGAGGACTGCCACCATTTCTTCAAAAAATACCAGCCATGCCATTGCTTCCACAGACTCACATTGGCCTAAAGCCATTTTTTTTACAGACCTGCCTGTAAAATACCTTCTGGGTAGCAACTTCATCTCCATCCTTTTCTATTTTGTTCCACATTACTACCGCCCCCCTTCACACCACCATTTTTCTTACTGCTGGAAGTGGTAGAGGTAAACACAGTGAAGGAGTTTAAGCATGCGTGGGATAGGCACAATGATATCCTAGATATAAGATAAGGCCAGGCACTAATGAAAGTATTTAGAACATTGGGCAGATCAGATGAATCGAATAGTTCTTATTTGCCGACACATTCTATGTTTCTATGGTTGGGAGGTATGAGCTGCAGTCAGCCTCATGGGGAGAATCAGCAGTGTGTCTCTATACGATTTTAATTTGGAGCGATCGTATTTAAACATACCGATATAAGCATTCTCAGGGATAAGCCTCCCAGTGGGAACACGTTTAATTAAGCCCGCGCACTTATGGAATGTCTATTAAGCTCACATCTTCTACCGAATGTTAAAACGTTTGCCAGTCATTTCACGTAAAAATAACTCCTTGTGATAAGCATGGGATTCCCATTACCGAGGCCGCAGTACACATGTACAGATCCATTGTGCAAATGTGGACCTTTCAGCAGTAAATCTCTCACAGGCAAAGAGCAGTCTGGGCTGAGCTTCTCTCTCACGTATGAACGGATAACACCCCGAGATGAAGCCTGGGACAGACATTTACTCTTAACTCCTTTAACTTCATGCTATACACATGGAATTTATTTCCAAGTACAGTGTGAGGGGATGAATAGCTCAAATCTGTTATTCTAGTTCTCTTTTTAAGGATACATATATATTTATTTTTAACCCCTTTGCGACAATGGACGTGTCAGGCACGTCCTGTGGTGAAACAAGCGGTTTTTGCGATCAACGGTACCCACGATCCATCCCTTCCTTTCTATGTTCAGTGGGGTGTACTGGAGAGGAACACTTTAATTTGTACCATCTTTATTCTCAACAAGCAGAGAAAATCCTGGTAACACTTTACTTATTGAGAATCACCCCTGCCAGGGAGAATACTCCCCGATTTCTCCCATCACTGGAACATTTAAAACAAAATGCTATACAAAATCTCAAACCTTTGGCCCATTTAACCAATAGATCCTCATGCTGGAAAACTGGGTCTGATTATAGAGGTGTCAATTTACTAAATATTCCAATTTGTTGTGCAGGCGGCTGAGCAGACACATCGAGCATTCCAGCACTGTTTCCGTGTTGGTACAGACAATGACAGGTGATCCTCAATTTTGCCCATGTTGAATTATAGCGCTGACACATCACAACCAGACACACTCCATAAACACCGCTAACGTCATCCATTTCTAGCTGCACAATGCTCGCTCTGAAGAGAACCAGGCACTATGCTGGATAGCTCTCGGCAAACAGAACAGTGGCGGAGGAAGCCGGACCAGTGAAACAGAGGTCCTATAATGGTCCTAAAAAGAACTGGAACAGTCAGAAACCATGCTAAAAGAATAGAGACGCGCAAGCATTGTCTAGAGCAGTGATGGCAAACCTATGGCACCGGTGCCTCGGAGGTGGCACTTGGCCTCTAACTTCATTGTCACCATCATCGTAAATGGAGCGATGTTGAGAATATGGAGACCCTAAGATGGAGAGAAAAAAAAAAACGTAGGAGGAGAAACTGAAAGCAAGAGAGTCTGGAATAAAAATGGGAGACGGGTCATAATATAGGGATAAATGGCACTTTCAGATCATTAGCTTGGAGTACTTGGGCTCAAAATCCTGCCATCACTGGTCTAGAGGATGCTACAAAAAATGACGGCAACAAGGTGCGTGGGGATTGTTTTCCGATAACCCTGTTACTTATCTGAGGTTCACCTTGATGGGAATAAAATCATGCAAACAACATTTGCTTTATCTACTAAGAAGTCGTAATGGGAACATTTGATCCATGCATGTTCTCTATTCCATATGTCTATTCCCGAGTGGCTTTAGGTATCAGTGCGGTGATAATTTGCATAGGGGGTGATGTCATGTCAATAGGTATCAGTGCTGTGATCATTTGCATAGGGGGTGATGTCATACAGTGGGATCTACTTAATTTACCACATGATTTATGTGTTTATTGTCAGCTTGTCTGCAACCACAGTCTTGTTCCGTTTATAAACATATTCTGCACATCAGTACCAGATATAGGGTTTGATGACTGGTTTGTTTTAAAACTATAAAGCCAGCTTTACAATTCATATTAAATCAGAATGTGGAGAAGGGTAGGGAAATAATGCCAGTTATATTCAACTGTGCATGGGGTGGGGGGGTGGGGGGGGCTGTTTTACTTTTGAAGAGGATCCAGGGAAGCCCTGCCTTGTTGAGGGGAGGGTGGGAAAGAGGGAACAGCTGTTTTTGTTTTGGCACTCGGTAATCCGAGTTTTGCATGTGAAAAAATATATATATATATAATTTATTTTGCTAAAAACATTACCTCATTTATTATTTCCTCCACACAAATCCATTCTCACAGCACAGGAAAGTCAACATACTTTATCGAACAATGGCCACCCCTGGAGCCCTACAAGAGCAGTAATGGCTGCATGATTAAACCAGATTAAACACTCACAGCTGCCGGTCCCGTGGGAAGCCTATTGCATTCTTTGTCATCTCCTACTTCTGGTTCTTCGTTCTCCTTGTTGTCAGTCGAGGGACAAACTTCCTGAGCAGCGCAGGCACTGACTAAATCCGGTAAGCTCGTCGAGGGGTATTTGCAAAAGTCCACCTCCGTGCCATCCTAAGCAAACAAGAGTGCAGAAAATATGTCACTAAAATCGATTTTATTTTAAAAGGGTGGTGATTCGAACATGTTGCAGAGCTCCTAAACTTGATCTGGTGCAATGTTTTTCGCTACTGAAATGGACAAGGTCACCTTAACATTGTTTGTGCTGTGAAGGTAAATAATCCAATAGGAAAACAAATGATGGGCACGCCACACTCCATATAATGATAAGTTGCTTTAATAGATGTAAGTCCGACAAAGGAACAGAGACCACACCTTTACGAGCCTATGATTAAGAATAGCAATACGCGAAACGCGTTAGGCGTGGCACACTGTGTGTACCTTTGTCGAACTTACATCTATTAAAGCACCTTAGCATTATATGGAGTGTTGTGTTAGCAGAAATGCAAGCAAACGCATAGACTGAAAAGAAAATGGGTTCTAAACGTGTCTGTGTCATCTCTGGCTTATGACCATTATGTAGCTTAATGGCTTTGGTGGGGCGGGGTATCAGCACCACCGCCTATGTGTTGAAACTGACAGCGCTGCTCTGCATGGACAGACCTTGGCGCATGTGCAGTGTACATTATTCCGTGTCCAAGGAAACCGGAGAAAGATAACCGCGACCCCAGGATTGCGGTCTGGACAGTTGGACGTGCGGGGGTTGGATGCTTACCCATTGAGAGTTGCATGTGATGTCAACAACAGGAGATGCCACCAATACATCTACAAGTAAAACTCATTTTCTCTCAACTTATGCATCTGTTTAACATTCAGCTAACACAAGAAATAGATCATTTATTTAAACCTCTACATTCACAGTGTAAAAATAATTAGGAGACAATCCCCTTCACGAACCAAGTAGATAATTATATACTGTAAAAAAAAGTTCCCTTATGATATAGGAAATAACCTAAAGAGAGCTGTTTTATTGTTTTTAAAGCCAACAGCAGGAGGAGCAGAGCGAAGTGGATCATCTCTGAAAACCAAATTTAATTGGGCAATATTACCAGGATCATAAAACCACCCATTTGTGCCCTTTCACTTAGAGCTGCATCTCGGACAGATAATTCATAGACACACAACCTGTTTACATTCCCACGTGTTTGTCAGTGACCACACCTAACTGGAGAGGTTACACCCACTCACCTGACAAAAACATTTCTAAAATGAATTAAAGCTGCGCCTGCAGAATGTCACGGTGAGGTGAAAGCTTGTGCCCATAAACAGTATATTATTTGCAAGTATTTAGTCTATGTTGGATTTGCTGTTAATTCCATCTGTCCTGCCTCCTTTTCCATGATGTGTGAACTGATAGGGGATGGAACGTTCAGCCAAACCAATGTCACACACGGGGTCCTTAAACGTATTTATGGACTTACTTTATACTTTATTTCATTCAGCCCCTTTTAGGGACTCTATGAATGAATTTTGGGACAATTGTGTCGGGCAATGCAATTCAGAAGACACCTGACTGACGAATTGTGTGTAATTGTGCATCATTTTGGCTTTTTCCCCTGCAGAATCATGGGAAATGTAGTTCCCATTGATTCTGCTTTTTCTTTTTTTTTTTTTTAAAAGCCACGACCGTGCATGCGCACAGTTCGGGCATCATAGAGAACTGCATTCCCGGCTGTGTCAGAAATGCAATTCAGTTGCCACGTTCGGCCCCTTGGTTGATTTGTGACAGCGACACCACTGACGCCAAGGGGTCCAAAATGAAATTAGGAGGGGCTGGGGACTGTATGAAGCAAATAAAGTATAAAGTAAGTCCTCCCCCCTAAAAATAAAATAAGTTTAATTAAGTTAATTTGTCAAAAAACATTTTTTAGGTGTCCTTTAATTGAAATGTACATGTATTTGAATATCAATACCTTAGGTACCTCAAAGACCCCTATGATTTTTTTTTTCTTGCAACGTGAACCAGCATATCAATGGGTCAGTCGGAGCTTTGCTAACTAATAGCTGGTATAGGCTGTTGAGCATTAATTAAAATCTGCTCCATTCCGTGCAGTGTGTATTGAGTAACCCAATGACATAGCCAGATCAGTCACTTTATTATAGCCTTTTATTAATGCCGGTCACAAATGTTTAGCAGCAGAGAAGGGAGGATGAGAGAGAAGGAGCAAGAGAAAGGGAAGAGAAGAAGGAAGAGCGAAAGAAAAACATCCATTTCTCACACAAGTAGTTGCCTGTAGATTTCAGTCTATCACCAGTTTACAGCACTTTGCTACTAACAGAGGAATTAGCAGCAGAGGCCGGTGGGAATTGCTCAGCTCAGGAATATTCCTTTTAGCACTTAGCGAGTTCGCATCCTTCACAATAAAATGGCAGCGGCTGGGGAAGGCACATTCGTATGAGTGTTAAAATGCCCCTTTCATGTTATATTAACACCGTGTTGCTTGTAAGAGGATCTTTAATGAGCAGGCCAAATTCCCTCCACAGATTAAGTGTTATTTTAAAGGCGAAGATCGCATCTTCTATTTGTTTGTCACACGCGTATAGATAAAAACTATCATTTTGCCTACCATTCATTAACACAGTGATGGCTAACCTTGGCCCTGCAGGTGTTTGGGAACTACATATCCAAATATGCTAGGTAGATGGCGACAGGCCTATTTAAATGGACAACTGTAGAAAAAAATGTACTAATGTTTATTTAAAAGATTGCATTAAGTGTGGATAGTTTGCAAAGAAATGCGTTAATGAATATAAATAATGTACTTTACTGAGCCCTCTTTGCTCTGTTTAGCTCTAACAGGAGGCGGACATGTTGTTTAGAATCTTGGGTCAGATCTTCCTTCATCAAAGTGAGTGAAGAACTGTTCTAAGATTCTATTTAAAATTTCTACACTCAATACAATTTTTCAATTAAACATTACTTATGTTGTTGCTACAGTTGTCCTTTTACACATGCTTTAGAACTCTCACAAAATGCCAAGTGTATTGCTTGGCCTGCATGCATAGACATCACATTTCATGAAGCAAATATTAGGTATATCATTTAGCGCACACATTTGCTAGCAATCTTGCTAGTACTAGGTATGTAGTGAATGTCATCATCCAGCTATGGATCTTCTGTCTCAGCATCAGAATATGTCTCATTAGAACTGCGTAAGTAAGTGTACCTACCCTGCTGGCTACTACAAGTTGGACAAGACCAACAGTAGCCCGGAGAATAGACACGGCTTCCTGGTGAGACAGTCCGACCAGTGATTGGCCGTTGATCATCAGCAGCTCATCCCCTGTTTTTAATCTTCCATCCCTAGACAAAAAAAAACAAAAAAAATTAAGATTAACATTTAAAATAACAAACAAAAAAAACAAAAAAAAGTATCAATATTTTGAAACAAAGGTTTTTTTTTATGTGCTTTAATATTATTATTTTATCATATAGAGCAGCACTGCACAAAGGCAGTACAAGTCCTACTAATCACAGGTAGTCCTTACAAAGCAAAAAAAAAACAAGCATGACTAATTCTAAACACACACTAATTGCTCAAAATTGATTTTCCCTTTGAGTATGTGTGCGTCTGCACTTCAGTTGTGATGCCCCGAACAAGACGTATTTATAAAACATAAATAATAAATGTGAAACCTGCTTCAACCGTGAGCAAAAATCCTAAAACGGAATATAAAAGTTTCAAAATATCCTTTTTTAAAGAACTATCAAATCTTTAAGGTATATTGCAATCCATTTTACATACAAAGCTACATCACCCTCGTTACCACCTGCTCAGAGAATGAGCTCCATGAAGAGACAAAGAGACGGGCACTATGCATGTGCCATTGGGGGGTTATGGGTAAGGTGAGAAAACTAGCGGGAGCCACATGCCAGACCAAAAATGGACAGAACTGAAATAGCCTGCCCTATAGGATATAATCTACCAGGAGGGGCATCATTATGTTTTGCTCAATTGCACAATTACACAGGAGACATCTTCATTAGCCTATCAGATTGGTCCTTCCCATCAAAGCAGTCCAGTTGTGAAATGCGTGGGAAACCTAATCTGCACGGTTATTTACAATAAGTCAATTCTGGGGTCATGTTCAAAAAACTGGAGCAGTTACCATGTAAACCAGTTTAATGTTCTGGTTGATTAGATCACTGTTAGAACTTTGCACCAGAATTGAGTTTTACAAATAAACCTGCGTGTGCGCGCGTTGGGAATGAGCAAGGTGCACCTAACCCTGGTCTCTGCATCCTGGAAAATAGATTATCAAGCAGATAACAGCAGAGAAGATGGATTCAACCTCTCGGCCTCATGTGTCTTTACCAAACATGTTGTGACAAATAGTTTCAATGCCAAAAGAGTTAAACAATGGCAAATAGCACAGTCAATGTGAGGTTCTAAGGATGGATCAAAGAGGCTGACAGAAGAATTAAACCTTCCCTGTTTCTAAAGTTTATCTCATAGTCAGTAGTAAAAACAAATTAAATCACTTCCTCTCCCTTTTGTATTTATGTTTACACTGCCAAAATGTGACAAAAGCAACCTGCCAGTCTCATAGAAACATAGAATGTGTCGGCAAATAAGAACCATTCGGTCCATCTAGTCTGCCCAATTTTTTTTTGAGTACTTTTATTAGTCCCCTGTTCCCGGTCTTATAGCTAGGATAGCCTTGTGTCTGTCCCACGCATGCTTAAAATCCTTGACTGTGTTTACCTCTACCACTTCTGCTGGCAGGCTATTCCATACATCCACTACCCTCTCAGTAAAGTAATACTTCCTGATATTACTTTTAAATCGTTGCCCCTCTAACTTAAGACTATAAACCAGTCTCTATTGGGAGAGAAACATGTATACACCCTGTTCCAAATTATTATGCAAATTATATTTAAGTGTCACAAAAATTAAATGTTTTGTCTTTCAGTTTAACTCATGGATGGCATTGTGTCTCAGGGCTCTTTTAATCACTGAAAACAATCTCGGACACCTGTGATAATTAGTGAGCCCAATTTAAGGAAAAACTACTAAAGGAGGGTGTTCCACATTATTAAGCAGAGCACCATTTTCATGCAATATGGGGAAGAAAAATGATCTCCTGCAGCCGAAAAGAGAGAAATAGTTCAATGCCTTGGACGAGGTGTGAAAACATTAGATATTTCACGAAAACTTAAGTGTGATCATCGCACTATTAAGAGATTTGTGGCTGATTTAGAGCACAGACGGGTTCGTGCAGATAAGGCACATTGAGGAAGATTTCTGCCAGATCCATGCATCGGATCAAGAGAGCAGCTGCTAAAATACCCTTACATAGCAGCAAACAGATATTTGAAGCTGCTGGTGCCTCTGGAGTCCCACGGACATCAAGTTGTAGAGTCCTCCAGAGTCTTGCAACTGTGCATAAACCTTCTATTCGGCCACCACTAACGAATGCCCACAAGCAGAAACAGCTGCATTGGGCAGAAAAATACATGAAGACTAATTTTCAAACAGTCCTGTTCACTGATGAGTGCCGAGCAAACCCTGGATGGTCCAGATGGATGGAGTAGTGGATGGTTGGTGGATGGCCACCCTGTTTCAACAAGGTTGTGACGTCATTAAGGCGGTGGTGGAGTCATGATTTGGGCCGGAATCATGGGAAGAGAGCTGGTCGGCCCCTTTCGGGTCCCCAAAGGTGTAAGATACTCTGCAAAGTATGTGGAGTTTCTGACTGACCACTTTCTTCCCTCGTACAGAAGGAAGAACTATGCTTTCCGTAATAAAATCATCTTCATGCATGACAATGCACCATCTCATGCTGCAAAGAATACCTATGCATCATTGGCTGTTATGGGGATAACAGCTGAGGAAGTCATAGTGTGACCTCCATCCTCCCCTGACCTCAGTCCTATTGAGAACCTTTGGAGCATCCTCAAGCAAAAGATCTATGAGGGTGAGAGGCAGTTTACATCCAAACAGCAGCTCTGGGAGGCTATTCTGACATCTTGCATACAAATTCAAGCAGAAATTGTCCAAAAACTCACAAGTTCAATGGATGCAAAACTTGTGAAGCTGCTATCAAATAAGGGGTCCTATGTTAAAATGTAACGTGACCTGTTAAAATGTTTAAAAAGTTAAAATGTTGTTATAAGTTTGATTGAAATAGCTTTTGATTTCAGTAAATATGCTGCAAACACAACAAATGACAATTTTCAGTTCGTTACCACCTATAAAGTGTTTTGAAACTTACTGTGAGTAATAATTTGGAACAATGCATTGTAAGTTTTTTATATTTAAAAAAAATACTGTTATCATTAGGAGGTTTGTTCAATAAGATTTGAATTGCACTCTTAATAGTTGATAACATGAGAATTATGCTGACTGTTATTTACATCAATTAATTAGGTAAATGAGAAAAATATCATTTGCATAATAATTTGGAACAGGGTGTAGTGCTCGCATGTTGATGTTGCAATGTTATATATTTAGCAGAGATTTTGGAAGTGGCCTAAAAAAAGATGCAGGCGGATTCTTAGCCCAACCTCAACATAAAAGACTTAACTGGGAGTTACCCAGCAGCAGGTTAGTAGTTACACCCACTGACAGGTTAAATATATGATAATATATATATGGTTTTGAGATTATCAGTTTTATGTTATTGTGAATAACCCATTTCTTTGCAGTAGCGTGGACATTACCATACGTAGACCACACCCACTCCCCTTCCTAATGCCCCCCACATGGTCCTGCATTGCCAATTTATATACAGACGCATCCACCAACAACACAAGACTAGAGCTCCCCCTGCTGGCTGTAGCACAGCCAATCACAGGGAATGAAGAGTTCCCCTCTCTGAAAGCATCTTCTCTCTGATTGGCTACAGGGAGTCGGCTTCCCAGCCATTTTGTGATTAGGGTTTCTCTTTAAATAATAATACCGGCATGCTATTGCTTCCTTGGACTTAACATTGGCCACAAGACAATTTCTGACCAGCCTGCCAGTAAATTATAGACTTGGTGGCAACTCTAATTGTGACTGCTTCCTAGTCACTCACTGAGGACCAAGTACAAGTCTAGGGAGAGCAACAAAAAAAAGTAAAAACAGCAAAACAGAGGATCCTTGTCTGTCAGGGGCCTGGAAGCTATATATTAAAGGCCACCATGGGTAATTAGTGCAAAGGAACTTGCTGGTGCTAGATACATAGATTAAGATAGACCATAAAGCATGATAATGTGGCCACTGGTAAAACTAAAGCTACATACCTGTCAGCGCTTCCACCTTCTTCAACATGAGCAACAACTATTCCATGAGGTGACCGTTTGGAACCTCGGCCTCCAGTAATCTGTATTCCCAGGCCATTTGTCCCCTTTAACATGTGCATCTTCCATATGCAACAACCTTCTCGCTGAAATGAATCACAAACAAACCAGCACAATATCAGTCTACGCACTGTAATATAAATATAAAACATACAGTCCTAGCTATTAGTCAAAATGACCAAACAATACAGTAATTACTGCAGTATGGGTTTTTTGTTACTAGTGCAAAAAGGTATGTAATGGAACTGGAAAGGGTTCAGAGACAGACTACAAAAATTGATTAAAGGAATGGAAGCAAAGACTGGGGAAATCTGGCGAAAACCCCACCTTTTGTGGGGATGCGATTACAATTTATAATTTATTCAACGTCAATGCTGTGAAATTTCTGGGAATCTCTTTACAAATCGAACTTTCTAGACAACAACATCATGCACCTAAACCTTGTTTATTGTGTGAATGTAGAGAATCAAAAATAATCACAATATTTTTTTTCTTATTTTATGCAATTGTTTCTGAATTATAAACAGGACACATTCCCCAAAAAAATGAAGATATGAAAAAAAGGGTGTGGGAAAAAAGGACACATCAAATGTACATGTCAGGTATATCAGCAGCCAGTCCATGGGGAAGATAAAAAGAGGGAAGAAAGAAAGAATCTGCAAAAAGATTAAAACATTTTTTCCTGCCAAGCAGAAAACAATGCATTGCAGTAAACGCTTGATAAAGCTTAACCTTGAAGGAAGAAGTGCAAGAAATAGAATGGAATTAATTGACCTTGCACAGACAACTCTGTATACTTAGCTTGATTAAGGCTGCATGACTTGCTCATTTTGTACTATATGAATTTTATTTGCATATCCATCATGTCTATTACAGTTTAAATACAATAAAAGTAAAACATCTTACACAATACAAATATAATAAACCATTGAAAACAGAACCTGAGAAGAAAAAATAATAATTATGAAAATGTATCTACACCAGCCCTCATCTCACAACTATGTGTGACACAATACTGCACAGCAAAAAAAGTTACACCTCAAAATTGTAATGTGCCTATCCAACAACTACCCACCCCCTGTCCCTCAAGGTTTATGTGCCAATGTCACCAAAGTTTTTTTTAAATATACATAAAAAGAGAGGTCTCTTCACCAGGGCTTGCACCCAGACCGTTAAGGACAGTGAGTGGGTGGTTAATCCATGTTACTGGACACTCAAATACCGGTCCCGGCACTGGAACGCCACCACTGAGCTCTATAACTAGGCTGCTAATATTATATTCCCATGGTACTTAGAACTGCAGTGTTAGAACTGCATGGTGGTCTCGTTATGTTTGTGACCCCAGGGGATGATAGCTTGTTATATTTAAGAAAGTCTGTCCTATTCCTGCTTTAGACAGACACCAGAGGACATTACAGTCGCTGAATGGGTTATTGAATTGTCAAACGTTTCAGGAATGCAATCAAAAGAGACAGTACTGCAGTACATAACAGAACCCTCTCTATATTCTGCATTCCAGCTCACTTATGAAACCAGCCTAACAAAGGACGTGTATCATTCTCCCAGATTCGATTACTGCACGGAATGGAGCAGGTTTTAATTAATGCTCAACAGCCTATACCAGCTATTAGCTAGCATTGCTCCGACTGACCCATTGATATGCTGGTTCACTTTGCAAGAAAAAAAAATCATAGGGGTCATTGAGGTACCTAAGGTATTGATATTCAAAGTTTCATTTTGGTCATGTAGAATAAGAATGATTTGGACTAGTAAAAATATATGGAAACTTAGAATCAAAATTTTCTCCAAACTCAAACATGTTTAAAGCATCACTAAAAACTTAAAAAAATTGGATTGTGTGACAGAAGTAAAAGTTATTCGTTCATTAAGCCTATTACAGGGTATTATTTTAATCATACATTACCATTTCCCCTCCTCCCTGGAACCAGCATGCGTCAAACTGAAGCATACTGAATGATCTGGTCGCCAACAGTCATTCGGTTTTAGTCAGTAATAATTAACGCAAGCCGGCTCCATTCCCATCACAGAAGCCGAAAACAGGTGCTCCACACGCGGATCAAGCGTGAATATTGGCAATCGGACAAAAAAGGATTTGTGCACTCCGTAACAGCAAAAGTAGTAATAAAGTAAAGTGCTTTAATAATACAGTAGCAAACAGTGGGAATGTCCCGGACAAGGGGTCACAAAAAAAGGGGAAAGACCTAACGCCTTTCGCGTGGTAAACACGCTTAATCATAGGTGATTATTTGGTTTTACGCTTATTCAATAGACGGGATGCTAAGTGGCTCTTCTCTAGCAATTTAATTTACTCAGAAACACTCAGGTCTGATCAGCTGCATTGGGTAATGGAGGAGCAAATCCTAAATCACTTCACCAATTAAAAAAAATAACAAAAAGTCTGCTTCTGTGAAGGACCGTAGTTACTGCAGCATGTTTTTTTGTTTTTCTTTTGCCCCTAGCTCAAAAATGCATGTAATGGAACTGGAAAGGGTTCAGAGACATACTATAAAAAAGTTGATTGAAGAAATGGAAGCGAAGACAGGCTTCCCAATCTAGGAAATTTGGAGAAAAGTAAACTTTGTGGGGATGTGATTACAATTTATAAATGCCCAAGGTAAATGCAAAGACATTTCTGGGGATCTCTTTACAAATCAAACTTTTTAAACAAAAAGAAAAAAAAACAATTTTATTTTTCTTAAATTAAGCAAAAAGTGGTGTTTTTGTGTTTGTTTTACAGTTCAGTGGCACTTTAAGGAATATATGTGTGCCACAGATATGATGGAATTCCAATAAAGGAGTTCTAGGTTATAGAGGTGATATAGTCCACTGGTCCACTGGTAACGCAAGATGGAGAAAAACTGTTTTTCGGAAATCTGCGTTTAGAAAGAACACTACTAAAACAGCAGCCTCAAGAGCCTGATTCCTGACAGCACTTGCAGACTGTTAATTGCAGAATGTTTTGCTTGCAAAGCACAGCCTGCATGTGATTTGTGTTGATCTTTACTGTCAAAAAATATATAATATGCAAATATTTGGCGTAGTATGACAGTACAATGTGAAGGGATCAGTTACATGCCAACATGTAAATAAAATAACTAAGTATATATATAGAACATAGCAGAAATGCTGTGCCCCTGGGCGGGTACAATGTAATGCATAACTAGAGGGCCCGAAAATGTCAGCAATGCCTCAGTATAAAGGGCTACTGTAAGAAAAAATGTGTAGGTAACATGTATGTAATAGTGATGGAGCTTGCCAGTTATTTCTCACAGTGCTGCAAATAATCCTCAGGCAGGGAGACACGGTGGAGCAAAGAGACAGACACATGCGACACAGTTAAAAGTGCAGACTTCCCAGAGTAAATAAAACGTAAAAAATAAGAAAGTGCCATAACTTTATATATATATATATTTATATAGAAAACAGAGAATTGAAGGGAATTACTTTTTAGTGCCTAGAGGCTAGTGGGACGGCATAGAACGTCCTGCCTCTAACAGCTCACCACGGATTCCGCTGCGGGGACTTACAGCGGGGTCTCCACTGTCAGAGGAGGCAGTTGAATCAGTTTAAGCGGCAATGGCCGTCAAATTAGTTAAAGTAACCGCCTGTAACAGCTGCCGAATGACTTAGAGCAGAGAGAGAGAGAGAGAGAGAGACTACAGAGGGGAGAGAGATATTACAGAGGGGGGAGAGAAAGACAACCGAGGGGAGAGAGAGGGAGAGAGAGAGAGAGAGAGAGAGAGAGAGAGAGAGAGACTACAGAGGGGAGGGAGAGAGAGAGAGAGAGAGACTACAGAGGGGAGGGAGAGAGAGAGAGAGAGAGAGAGAGACTACAGAGGGGAGAGAGATATTACAGAGGGGGGAGAGAAAGACAACCGAGGGGAGAGAGAGGGAGAGAGAGAGAGAGAGAGAGAGAGAGAGAGAGAGAGAGAGAGAGAGAGAGGGAGAGAGAGAGAGAGAGAAAGAGAGAGACTACAGAGGGGAGGGAGAGAGAGAGAGAGAGAGAGAGAGACTACAGAGGGGAGAGAGATATTACAGAGGGGAGAGAGAGAGACAGAGGGGAGAGAGAGAGACAGAGGGGAGAGAGAAAGACAACAGAGGGGAGAGAAAGACAACAGAGGGGAGAGAAAGACAACAGGGGGGAGAGAAAGACAACAGGGGGGGGGAGAAAGACAACAGGGGGGGAGAGAAAGACAACAGAGGGGAGAGAGAGAGAGAGAGAGACTACATAAATTGAAAGGAGAGACTACACACAGGAGAAGGAAGAGGAGAGAGAGATCAAGGGAGAGGAAAAGACAGAGGGACATGGGCAGCGCCACTCTGGAGTACAGACTCTGTATCCGCCCCTGCGGGTCAAGTCCGGTGGCACAATCTCAGGGCTGTGTGCTGAGGCAAGTCCTGTGAGTGCAATCTGCGTGTTGGGGCAAGTCCTGTGAGTGCAATCTGTGTGCTGGGGCAAGTCCTGTGAGTGCAATCTGTGTGCTGGGGCAAGTCCTGTGAGTGCAATCTGTGTTCTGGGGTAAGTCAATATATACACCCAGTATGTACAAAAGGTTATATCCCAGACACTGCCCTGAAATATATCCCTGCACCAGGAAAGATATACCCTCAGTATGTACACAAGGTTATGTCTCACACACTGCCCAGATATATATCCATGTTCAGGACAATACATATAATATTGTGTACATAATGGGCCATATGTACTGCCCTGTGCATGGGGTATATATCAGGGCAGTGTGTGAGATATAATCTTGTGTGCATACTGCAGGTACATATTGCAGTATGGAGGGGTGTATATCAGTCTTATCTATAAATAATACACTCTTCAGACGTGCTTTTAAAATGCATGGTTAGTATAAAACTATTTCCAGGGCTGTATTTTATTCCCAGTCCGGCACTGGTGTGGGCTACATTTTGTTAAAAAAAAAAAAAATGCCATTGACCGTCCTGACAGTAACCTCTCACTGCGGCTGTGCTGTGGATCCTGCTACAGGGACTTGCTGATGAGATGAGGCCACTTTGACTGGCTTCAGTCCAACCTACAAAATGTAGCGAACACTCAAATTGAGTGTCCACTACATTTTCACCATCTCCGAGTTTGGGCACGCCTCTGCAATGTCACACGTGACAGCAGGGACCCATAGGGGCTTTAGAGACCCTGATCTGGTCTCTGCTTCTATGTTCCTGGCTCCTGATCATGAAGTGATCGGGCCAGGAGCAGAAAGACGCCAATTTGGTGATTTGGTCGTTAAGAACCAAAGCACCATCTGGCGGGAAGGGGTTAAGTTGGAAAAATTCTTTCCAACTTGGTTATATTGGCCTAAAGTTTGAAATTCCCTTTCTTATTTCCCTACAACTCTCTTTTTATTGAACAGACCCTTTAAACTTCTCTCAAACCTCTCTTTTTAAAAAAGGTGGACAAAAGCCAAAGCATTGTTGTCACTTTAAAGCTTAAAGTGTCAGAGGAGGTCAGCCGTGTGAAGGAACATCCTTGAATTCAAAGTGTTGGACATCTCACCAAGCTTCAGATTTTTCATTTTAATGAAAGCATCAAAGTCTACATTTATTTAGATTGGACATGTGAAAAAAAAACCAACACTAAGTTCCCGAGCATCAAGCCTTGCTATGTTTATTTCAAATATATGCAGACGTGTCAGGAAATTTGGGACATATTAGTCTTGTTCTGATGTGTTAATCTAAATATTTAGGAGTCTCAAGGTAATCACGTTTATGGTCTGGATTTAATTTAGTTCATGCAGTAAGTAAAAATTTTCTTTTTTTTCTCGCTACGAAAAAAAAAGAATGACTTGGATTTTTTCTTTAGGGCTGACGATAATCAGCACCGAAATAGTTACTCAAAATTGCGGATAGATCCGGATCACATCTGTACCTGCATGTGAAGCTACCCAGTTAGCCCTGATGGCCCTGCGAAGATGTCTGCAATTCGTACATCGTAGGCGATTCCAAGCCGATATCTCAAGACACCAAAATTAGACTTTTGGTGTCTTAAGACCGTAGACTTCTATGGGGACAGTAGACTAGTAGGTGGTGAACCTCAGCTTATTTCGGGAACATTTTGGGAGGACCTCGGCTATTACCAATACAGAAGTCAGTGGGAGTACTTTGGCTATAGCCGAAGGCCTCCCGAACTGGCCCAAAGTGTAATAAAATAAAAATAATTCGAAATTAAAAAAAAAAAAATAACCGGGTACATTAATACATAAACATAAAGTAAATGAACATAAAATATTTTGTATTAACATTTTAAAATACTTATATTAAATATTACAATTTTATAATTGTATTTAAATATTTTTTAAGTTTAAAATATGTTTCCTTTAATTATTCTACAATTTCCTATTCAATTCTCCAGCTAAAATCTGGAGACTTGAAATGGGCGAATTGTGTGTATGTTTACAGAATTCGGAACATGTTCGGGGATGATCGGCACAAATTGGGATGCTGAAATTGAAAATGTTTTTTATAGAAAAAAAATTCCGATCTGAATGCTTTGGATACTTCGCTTTCACAGGGCTACTAAACATGACTGGCAAATGCCTAGATCTGCCCAACAGGAAATCTGAACACATACTCCCTGACATCATCGTAGTTTACCCTCCCCGTTCTTTCCGCTGCCAAATGGTCGCCCTTTCTCTCTACCAGTACATCTAGTGCTGGAGAATGTGTTGGTATAATTTAAAGATAAGATAATATCATCAATAAAATGCTGTCAAGAAAGAGAGGTTACGAAATGTCTTCACATCTAAAAAAATATCTTGCCTATAAATTAGAAAAAACTTTAGCTGGCTTTGGGAAGATGGCATTTACCAGTCCTTAAAGTGGCACTAAACTTATTTTATTATTAAACTTTTGTTTCCGTCAAACAAAACAAGATCTTTTCCATTGATTATCCATAAACCAAGGTTCTCTCAGGGATGCTGAGTCACCATTCGGTCCATCTAGTCTGCCCAATTTTCTAAATACTTTTATTAGTCCCCCGTTCCCGGTCTTATAGCTAGGATAGCCTTGTGCCTATCCCACGCATGCTTAAACTCCTTCACTGTATTAACCTCTAACACTTCCGCTGGAAGGCTATTCCATAGATCTACTACCCTCTCAGTAAGGTAATACTTCCTGATGTTACTTTTACATCTTTGCCCCTCTTATTACAGACTATGTCCTCTAGTTGTGGTAGTTTTCCTTCTTCTTAATATACTCTCCTCCTTTACTGTGTTGATTCCCTTTACGTAGTTATGTATCTAATGTAGAAGCACAAGTGAATAGACTGTTGGCCCTGGTACTTGTTACTGTACCCACCAGTTGATTCACCGACAGGTAGCTATGATGTGCCACTATTACAATATAATTCCTCAAAGTTCCCTGGTAGACTTGCTTCCAAAATAGCAAAACATAGACTAAAATATAAAAACAAACAAACCCCATGTCAACAGATCTTTCACAATGCCAGAGAAGTTGGTCAAAGTGTTTCTATTTACTCAAAGGGCCATAATAACTCACCTGTGTGGAACTGTCACAGGGTTTAGACATGGTCCTGCCAAGCTTTGCACCGTGCTGCCCATGGGGCTCATCTTCTATTTCGCAGTGATTTAATTGTGAAACTGTTGGATCATCCCTCCCCGTAGCCTCGTCGCGAGAGTGCGAGCCATCGACATCCATCGGTGTGTGGTGCCCATTCTCTTGAATCGTTTCCTGGCTGCCCTTAACCTCCTTGCTGTCTTTGGCTGCAGTCCTTGTGATGACTCCAAACTTCCGGGTCCTCTTCCCATTCTGTGTGGTTCGACTGCTTTGCTGGGAGGTGCTACTTGCTTTGGGTTCACAGGTGGTGCCGTGGCTGCCATTCGACGGAGGAAGAGGAGCTTTGCGTTTAATGCGTCGCAACATGATCAGGTAGATGAATCCGCCATTCCAGCACTGCTCAGCCAGGTAACTGAAACACAAAACAAACAAAATAATAATAAACATAGGGCCATGAACAATATTACAAGCATTGGTATTGGGACAGACACACGTGTAAACTTTAGGAGCCAGAGAGACTAATTTAAGAGTCAGCCCAGTTATTTATAGGAGCCAGAAAAGTGTGACTTCCGTAGAGTTCTATGTAAAAAATCTGAAAAATCTTCATTCTGAGCAACAGGGATTTTTGGCGCCGCTGTAGATGTAAATAAAACGCATATCTTTATATCTCATGTCAAAATGAACTGGTGAAACTGCTGAATACATGTTTAATGATAAGCTAGAATTTAAATTATAAAGTTAAAGATCTGATCAGTCACAGGAAAAGGTACAAAATCAAAGTGTCTTTTTAAGTGTAGATTAAAACGTTTAGTGTCCCTTTAAGAAATGTGTTCCCATCGAAATAGATCTTACATACAGATTTTCAAAAGTTTAAAACTTTTTATTTTTTACTTTTGCTTCTTTAAAAGAAAATGTTCCCATTAATTATATGTAAAACATATGTTTGTTTTTTTAAATACCGTATTTTCCGGCGTATAAGACGACTGGGCATATAAGACGACCCCTAAACTTTTGAGAAGATTTTCCTGGGTTAAAGTCGTCTTATACGCCGGAAAATAGTATCTATATTTTAACTTTTGAGGTTAAAATATAGAGTTTGGGACCCTCCTACTGTGTAAACACACAATAAAAACATTTTCAAAAAAATACTTCCAAGGCAGGGACAATTAAAAAGAGGATATGGAGTCAGAGAGCCAGAAAAGCCTTTTTAAAAATGCAGTAAAAAAAAAACCTGTTTATTATGTTTTAATGAGATGGGTGAACATTTGTTGTGTTTTATAATTTTTTTCTTCTGATTACAAATTACCTTTAAAGGACAATGGGTTTTGTTTAATTGCATAAAGTGTAGACATTTAAATAGAAATGTCGCAATGACAGTGGCGGATGCTCCATATGTGCTAGGTATGCGCTGCGTATATCTGGAGTTTGTGTGCTCCGAAAAGAGAGCACACAAACCCCAAAAATACATCCGAAAGGCAACGCCAGCTACGAATTTTCGTGCTTGTCGAATTGGCAACAGAGGGAGTGGCTCTGCTGCCGAATTCGTAGCTGGCGTCACCTTTCGGATGTTCTCAGCACACAAACCCCCGGAAATACATGAGAGACGCCGTGCCTCCGAGTGACAGGCGTGCTCCGGGCTGGCAGCACACCTGTCACTCAGGGGCACAATACACCCCTGCTTAATGAAAGTAAGTACCTTACTGAGCAATTTTTACTTGTGTAGCTCTATCAAGTGCTACTACCTTGTGTTAGAAGAAGGAAAATCCAACCCATCCAACCCAAGATTGTAAACATGTCAGCCCCCTGACAGAGCTAGACAAGGAACGAAGGCTCAATTAAGGAACCTCCTTTCATTAAAATATTTTGATTTAAAATATCTAGACTTGATCAAATTTTTTTGCAAACAGCAGTCCTTTAATCTATTAATGGCATTTAATTTGTTTTACCAATAATACATTATTCTGCTCTCCAGTGAAGAAATGAAAAGAGATATAATGCTGATAATATGAACTGTGCGTTTGACACGCTTGATGTGACACCGCTGCATTGATTTCTATAGCGATGCCTTTGAAATGATTGAGGAAACCACAAAGCTGTTAGATTAAGTCGTCCAATAAATGTGGGATGGCCCAGGAGGCCTCCTGCCTGTCTAGCTCTGTTATGGAAGTTTGACTGACACCCAAATGTACAGTGACAGTCCTGGCCGGGCAGAAAACACTCTGTCTGCTTAATACATGATCACATTTCATGGAGGAAAATAAAAGAAAACCGTGTGAAAAAGTCAGATCTGACATTTTAAACCAATAAACACTGGTTAGGGGGAAATATTGATCGTAAAACTGCAGGAAGCAGCCCAATAGGGAGGGAGGAGGCAGAAAATGTATTTTATCTTAATTCCTGTACTTCTTTTCGTCACATTATCTCCCTGTAGCCCTGTTACAGAAGTACCAGCTGCAGGAGGCTCAGGCTTGCTCATAGGCGGGATCACGCACAGCGGGGGCAGGACCTCAGCAGCTTGGGTCGGATCGTAAGTGATCTGACCCAAGATGGCAGCGCATGCAGCAGACGCAAGCGCTGCTGAAACTGGGTATAAACAAGACAAATTACACATACACGTTTTTTTTTCCCCAAAAAAGGCAACACTGACTTCTGTACACTATTAGCATTTCTATGTTTACAAGTCATGTCACTTGTGACTGTTGTCTTTTAACAGCTCATCGCAGACCCCCGAAATGAGCTGTGACTGATTTGGGAAACTCCTCCATGACTATTTTGTCCAAAAGCGCAGTTCGATATTAAGGGGTTAAAGATGTAAGCTAAAGTGAGGGACAATGCAGAGACTACAGACCCTGCAGTTGCTTTTTGAGGTATTTGGGGTGGGCTGGGATGGGGTGGGGTGGGGTGGGGGGGGGGGTGGGGGGGGGGAGAAAAAGTATTTTCTGTAAAAATAGCTGGAGAAAGGAGTTGTCCTGTGGAATGTATAATATTACATAGTATTTCAGAAATCTTAAAGGCAGACACCTAGCAAAAGAAACAAAAAAAGTTGCCACTGTTTTATCACTTGTACCCTAAGTAGCTATCCTTTTTAAATTCACAGTTTCTGATTTGCTGCCATGTTTCTGAATAAATTTTGCATACCTCCTCTGGGTGCCGGGGGCATGGATTAGAAGAAGGAGTCTCAGTGTTAGTTTAAGTCATAGCTCTCCGGTGCTTGCGTAGACCTCTGAGCATGCACAGTATTCATAGTCCGAAGTTTCGAACATCGGGACAGCTTGGGTTGAGTTTACCTTAATTCCACCAACTGGCCGCTTTCTAGCGTACAGATGTGTGGTCAGCCATTTTGTTGAAGGACAGCGATAATTTTACCCTACAGAATGTATAAATCACATGTGTGTTCAGAGGCACATCAATCAATTAAGCAAGGAGTTCGTAGGATATCCCTTCCGTGATAAATCGGTCTCCCAGAATACATCTGTATTCTAAATTCTTCGGAGAGTGTCTGCCAACCAGAGATGTTAACCTGATGGAAAACCCCATTGAAGCATGCTTTTTAAGGCTCTCTATTCATCCAACGGAATTCCCTTTTATGCTCTGTACAGAGTGTATTGTTGGCGCTATGGGAGTATTTACCTTGTTTGTTTGTTTTTAAACACTTTAAAAATGTTGCTTTTTGTTCTTCTCCTTCGCTCCAGCCAAACACTTTAGAGCCGAGTAAATGAAACATTCATTATTACAGACATTGACGCTGTAAGTGTATGCCCTTCTCAAGTCCTTTAAGATCTATAGGATTATTGTACACATTCCGCGTATTCTTTCATCAAGCAGTGATTGGCGGCTACCGCTTCCTTCACACCCGCTGCTGATCTACATCTCGCCTTCCTTTATGCTAATGAGGGAGAGAATTTAGGTTCTCAAAATAAAGGCTTCTTTTATCCTATAACAACTCCCCTTTTATTAACACATAACACAGGCCATCTCTTCTCTCATTCCTCCAGTCCGGTTTATTCCCATAGTTCATTCTCTGTGAGGAAATGCTCTGTGTGCCACCTTGACATGACCCATAAAAACAGGCAGATCAAGTAGCATTCCCAATGAAAGAGAAATACTGGGAGATTTCCACACAGTGCATGTTATTAACCCCAGTGTCCTACCCATACACACACACACACACACACACACACACAGGAGAACCAGAACTAGTATTGCTGAGCACTACATTTCATGCCAGATCTTATAAACCTAGGTGCACTCCAGCTGGAGGCTGAGGGGGGGTTATATATATAAATAAATAAAATGTGTATATGTGTGTGTGTATATATATATTACTTCATATGCGAAGTAATCTTTTTAAAGGCGATTTTGTTTTTCTTTAAATTGGGACAATAGTGTTATTATATTTCCTTCCTGTAGCTTAACTTGATTTAGCATTTAAATCACTCTAAGGCTTTGGCAATCTTGCTCGACATCTAGAACAAGGGCACTAATAGCCTGGGGCTTCATGTCCTCGGTTGGCCAGGGTTGTCCAATAATTGCAAAATGTGCCCTGTGAAAGGGTCAATAATTCTGGGAATGGCGCTTGCTGGCTACACATCCCGACAGGTCTGAGAGACAGAGTATGACATTAGAATGGGACAGAAATCCTGTGAGCGGCTACTGCTATTGGCTAGGGGTCATGGGAATCCTAATCAACAGTCCCGGAGTTGTTATGGTCTTGTCCCATAAAATCCGAGTCTTTCCTGGCAATATTTTCTGGAAGGAGATTTTAATAAAAAAAGAAGAAATTAGGTAATGTTTTATTTTCGCATAAGAAAGAACTAGTATATTCATCACATTCTGACAACAATGGGACGAGTCGTTACAAGGTTATTAGGATCTTGTGTTGTCGTTTTGCTGCACTTGTTTCTAACACACCTTTTCCCCTAAACCGATTATGCAATCAGGACCTGTCGGTCATCATTCAACATCTTCATTCTTGTAAAACACGTACTGAACGGTGGATTGCATACCTCCCCCTTTGAATCGGGATGCCCGGGGCGGAGCTCGAGAGGTCGACTGTCGCTCAAACCGATAGAGCTACTGGGAATGCACACAAGTCTACGCCATAAGCAGTAGGCCTTCTCCAGTATTTCAGACACCAGAGAATGAAGTAGGGAGCACAGGATTGCAGTCAAAAAAAAAATGTGACTGTCCCACGCAAAGCGGGAGAGTTGGGAGGATTGGAATTGGGATATTAGTAATATTAATAGAGGAATTCCAAGTTTAGCAATACCATTTAATGAAAGAATATGGTGAGTAATCTCTTAGCTGGCAGTATATTATTTTGTAATATTTAAATCAGTAAGCCTGGAGCCCTGCTGTGTATTTAGGAAGGGGTAAATCCTCTCAATGGCTCAAAGAATTAAATGCATTACAGAAATTAACCTGAAGCTAAGATCTGTCATTAAATCAGGATATTACTCAATTATTACACATCACCTACATGATCCCAGGCAGATATCTTATAGAAAACGTCTACTAAACTATTAACTAACCTGGGAGGAGGGAAGGGGGGGAGGGACAAACAAAAATAAACCAGCTCCATTCAGATCCCAATCAGATAAGCAGACAAGCCCCCGCTCCTACGGACACTGTCAGTGGACGCCAGCCTTCCCATCGCCAAGAATAAACCCGTGTGTATCTCTAAAGATTACGTGGGGAAAGGAAACTATTTTTTTAACCCTGGTTTTTACTAAAATTAAATAATGTAATTATCCTTTAACGGAAAATGGAAAGTGGAGTGGTAGGAGGAAGAGTAATAATTAGTGTTTCTTCTATCAATGGTTACTTTTCATAATGCTTTGGTATGTTTGTAAATGTGGGTGTGATTTAGAGTAGAGGAGATCCAGTTTTGCAACTCTGCCCGGCACAGCAGGACTGGTAACTTTTGGCCAGGGGCAAACACTATTTAGTGGCCCATCTTGCAATTTCATCAGCCCGTTCATTAGAGACAGGCATGGATAAACAGGTAGGAGCGCCGCTTACTTTTAACTAAATAGTGGCCCGCTAGAATTGCCGGACACACTAGGCAAGGTCTCGCACTATAGCGGCAGGGACCCAAAAGGTCTGTAAAAACCCTGATCGGGTCTCGCTTCCCGACTGCTTGGTGATTGGGGGCCAGGGACACAAAATCGCTGTTTCGGTGCTTTCGTCTTTAAAGACAAAAGCATCAGAAGGTGGCAAGGGGTTAACTATATCTTTTAATGTGTACATTTGCCTATAAATACAAGGAAAGTGAACTTGTCCTCCATATATGTTTAGTGGGTGACGGGTTCCCTTTAAAGGAACATTAAACACTTGTTTAACTCTTGCTTCCTTGAAGGAAGCAAGGGTTAAACAAAACATGACACGGGACTCTTAGTCCCTTCCCGACCTTATGACGAGTTAACTCGTCATAAGAGCCGCCGCGTTAGCGACCTTATGACGAGTTAACTCGTCATGCAGTCTAGCCTGGCGGTGCGCTCCGTGGGCACCGCCAGCTAGTCTGCAACGGGTCCAGGACTAAGCCTCGCACCCGAGGCAAAGCTCCTGGACCCGATCGTTCAGTTTCCGGGCATGTGATCGCGGTGATTGAGTGATCACCGCGATAACATGCAAATTAGATGGCAAAGTCAGTGTGTTCACACACTGACTGCTTATAATTCACTCTCTGTGCTTCATGTTCTTATAGTAAAGCACAGAGAGTGACCTGTAAGTAAAAATAAATTAATTGAATACAGAGGTAAAAAAAAAAAATTTAAAAAAAATTAACCCTTTCATTGCTGATCAGTTTCCTTCCACGTTATGGCCCTCATTTCGTTTTTTTTTTTTAACAGATTTTTTTATTTTTACAATTTATAAAGTTTTTTTTAATAAATAAAGGAAATTGTAATATATTTATTTAATAAAATTTAACCCCTGCATGCCTGTTGCATGATTTTTACTGATCTGACATCGCACTCTTCAGAGTTTTTTTCTGTCTTTTTTGTTATGGGGGTTTGGGAACCAATATTTTTCTTTTTTATTAGTTAGTTAATTAGAGGGGATAAGTGGGTTAGTGTTGCACTAGTTATGTAGGTTATTACTGGGAAAATAATGGGGAAAAACTTTTTTTTCCTCAAAAATTTCCTCTTTTATATTTATTTTTTAATACTAAAATGTAAATCATTTTTATGTATAGGGTATCAAAAGAAAGCTCTAACTGTCCTTTAAAAAAACAACATATAACTTGTATGTGTACGTTAAATGAGAGAGAGGAAAATTATGTTTCAAAAACCGCGTATTAAAAATTGAAAAACGCTCTGGTCCTTGGCCCAGGAAAATCCCTGGTCCTTAAAGGGTTAATAGATACACGCTGGTTTACTATCTGCTGTGTCTCACATGCGAGACACAGCACTTCCTGGTTGTCGTCAGCACGCGCACAGCCAATCAGACCTAAGAACTTTAGGAGGATATTAATTTGACAACCCTGACCCTCCTGACCCTCAAGGAATTTTGTGTTTGGCCTCTGTCTTGGATGAAGAAGGAGGTGGTTAATATATGTCAAACACAACTTAAAACATCTACAGAGATTGGGGACTACTCGTTAAGGTTACATAGAGCATTGTGGAATACCTTTCAAGCTTGTTTACAGAAAGGTCTTCAGAATAATGCCACCTCCAAAAAGAAGCTACTTTCATCTGTTTTATTAGTTCGGCTTAGGTTGTGTTTATTATTGGTACAAATCGGGTTATTTGAACTCAAAGAACTAAGAGGCGAGGCTAATCCCACGGAGTCTTTGAAATCATAATAAATGGGAAGTTCCAAGAGAGTGGCATCAAGCGGTATCTGTAAAGAATGCAGACCAATGTCACCTTCAAGCTTCTCTCGACTTAGCAATCAAAGTGCCATCAGTCTCTATAAATTGATAAAAAGACAAGGTGAAGCTTAAAAGGGACAGCCTAGTCCCCAAACTCACTTTGGTGCAAGATGAAGATAAATGGAAGATGCACTTTGGGCACCAGACAGTCCCTTTCAGGAGAGCAAATTCTCAGTTATAATTTTGTGCTGACCTCATTTTACTCTATATTTATAAATAAAGATGAATTTCAGGTTAAAAGACCACTACGACCTAATAAAAGAAACCTGAACCAACGAATGACTGTAAAAAACATACTCACTGCATGATGAAAGTATGTCTGTGCCCCCAAAAACCACTTGGAACGCCTATATTAGTATTACTAACATCTCAATCCCACGTGATTAACAAGATGGAAGATGGGCAATGATTACCGACCAGTCCTGATTGTATAATCGGTCAAGTGGAAAAGGTGTGTGATTAACAAGATGGAAGATGGGCAATGATTACCGACCAGTCCTGATTGTATAATCGGTCAAGTTTAAAAGGTGTGTGATTAACAAGATGGAAGATGGGCAATGATTACCGACCAGTCCTGATTGCATAATCGGTCGAGTGGAAAAGGTGTGTTAGAAGCAAGCGTAGCAAACCGACAACACGATATCCTAACCCGACACCTTGTATCGACTCGTACTTTTCCCATTGTTGTCAAAGCGCGATGATTATCCTAATTATTTTCCTCCCTGGAAGCATAATCTCCGGGAAAATGGCACTATAAGACCTTTAACTTGCCACACTACAGGACAATGGGCACACAGGCTTACAAACGTTTTCCATCACTGGTCAAGACTGTGACCATAGAGAATAAAACATGATCAAAAAAATCACATATACATTGTGTTAAAATAAAAGCAGAGATTAAGAGAAAACTTATTTTCCCATTCAAAAGAGTTTGTTTGCTTTTCAAGCACATCAGATGATGTCATATACCACCACAGGCGCATATATAAATGAATTTTTCCCTTGAGGCTTGAAAAAAAAACCTTGAAGGTTGAAACGTTGCCTGTGTGCTGAATAAACACCTCCACTAAACCTATTTGAGTGCTGGGTCCATTACTTGCTTCTTCTACATTTGGCGATTTGGGTGGCATCCCGGGACCTCGGCACCTCACCTAAATTGGACTGCGGATTCCGAATCTACTTTTTTCTGCCCTTTAAAATCGGAGATAAATTTGCATGTTTTGATCCACTTTTCGCTTTCCGTTTGTGCAATGCTTGCCATTTGCAGAGTTGATCCGAGGCAACACACACAGTTTTGGAGATCCCCATGGTAATCCAATGGCCTTTATTTTTATTTTACTATAAAAGTACTCATCAGATGAGGGCCTCGTCTTTACCATCCAGCTTAATTGACCCTAATTGCTAACGACTGCTTTCAATAATACAATACCTGTTTTGCAATCTCATATTCTATTGATTTCTACTGTGCTGTAACCACTTGAAAGGCATTACAATTGTTTCTATACAGAGTACTACACTACCAGGAAGTCTTTGCTTTGTCAACTTATTTACCATGGAACATGGTACAATCTCAGCACATATATAGCAGACAGAGACAGATTTCTCATTAATCGGTAGAGCGAGTATGCATAGTTGCCAACATCGGCCATATTTCCAGGGACAAATATTGGTTCCACATGCTGCAGAAAGAGCATGCAAAGTGCAGCCAGGCAGTATGTAAGATGTATATACACAGGCACACAATCCAATTAAATAATCATGGTTGGTCCTATGAGATCTCCACCCTCGTTAATTAATTGGATTGTGTGCCTGTGTATATCCATCCTACATCCTGCCAGGCTGCACTTTGCATGTTCTTTCTGCAACATGTGGAAGAATTTCTTATGAATGGACTCTACTCCGGTTTATAGAAAGCCAATAGTATTTCATAAGCCGAAAGTCTATAAACCGAAATACATTCTGTTTATAGACTTTCTTTTTATAGAATAGCAATAGCATTACATGTATTCTATACAACGAAAGTCTATAAACCGAATGTCTTTCGGTTTATAGACTTTCAGTTTATGGAATACATGTAATGCTATTGCTATTCTATAAACCGAAATAGAGTCCCCATTCATAAGAATAGGTCAATTGACCTATTCGTATGAATGGGGACACTCACCCACATTTTACTTCATTTTGAAGCCCTCTAGCCTTCTCCAGGACTATTTTAGTGGCATTTTAGTGGCCAAAAGTTCGGGTCCCCATTGACTTCAATGGGGTTCAGGTTCGGGGTCAAGTTCGACCACGAACCCGGACATCCAGGTGTCCGCTCAACTATAGTGGTAAAATATATATTCTATAGGATCATTTTGATTTATTTGGAAAGTGTTTTACCAGGAAGAATAAACACGTTTTTAAATTATATCCTGGGGACCCAGTCCAGAACAGTATTACACAGAGATTTACATTTATAGCAAAAAAAAGAGAGAACATCCAGTGTATATACATTATTATACAATAACGAGCACAGTCAAGTTCTTGTTGAGTTTTAGACGTGGGATTCAAACTCCAAAGATTAATGTAACAATCATTTAATTGTTATATGGCTGTTTAATCCCTTGGTTTGAGGTGGGTGCCGCTCCCATTAAAAGGGAGTCTGAAAAATATTAGTACTGAATCCTGTAGAGGCAAGGTAACAGATCTGTCTTATTAGGGGAAAAAACAGCAAAAAAAAAAAAAAAAGTCTATTAGAGTTACGGCGGTGCCTTTAAAAGTCCTGTCTGTCGCGGTGAGCCCTCTCACCTTATTAGATGTCACTAAGCCCCAGTGAAATTAATTTAAATATTAATCTACAAATCTGTTTTAAAAAAATAGCTTTTCACATATATTAAATTAATTTACAACATACAGAATATAATCTAAGTGGAGCTCTTATTACCCTTTAAATGACAGCATGTCCTATGGAGCTTTATTCTTGGCACAGTTCCCAAAGGCTAAACTTTATTTCGTTTTTTTTTTATTTATTTTTTATTTTTTAAAACAACCTATTTTAGCATGCTCCGATGATTATGTACACAACCCTGCCTTGCACACAGTTCTGCGCTGTGTATTATGTTTCTGTAACATCCTTTAGCACTTGTGATGAATTTGAAGGGGAAAATGAACAAGACGTGGGTTGTTTTCAAGGCAGAAGATCTTCAACAATTAGAGGCTAGAGGTTAAGCAGGCATTTCCCCCGAAACTTCCTATTTACTTAAATGGCTCTGGCTGTCTAACATTGACGGGTCCGTAGTGTGGAGCAATGATGCGCCTCTGCTAGTCCCGTGGACATGGTAGAATTTGGGTCTTTTATAAGAATTTTCTATTATATATATATATATATATATATATATTTATTTTGTAAATGGGCTGAACAAACTAACATGCAATGATGTGAAGAATACGCTTCTGGTACACCCACACTTTTAGGTATAGGATTTTTATGATTAAACATAAATAAGGGCATTGCAGGGAATTGAGATGGAAATTTCAAAAGTAAGGCCAGAGCAGTCGAGTTGGAAAAATTCTCCAATGCAGCTGAATGGGAGAATTTTCTACTACATTGGACGAAGGTTTGAAATTCCCGTCTCAATTCCTGGCATTTCTCTCTTTGTTGCGTAGACCCAATGAGTTTAAAATCCTTAAGACATTTAAATGCCCCAACCCTACTCAGAAATAATGTAATGGCATCATGTTTATCCCAAGGTGAGAAAAATAACTCAGAGAAACAATTACAGAGAAGACCTGTCCGTTAGCATATCAGACGCGCCCTACTCAACAGGGCAGTCCAGACCCACAATGCATTGCAAGCCTCCGTCCACACAAGGAAGACAGCAAACACAGGCATATGTTTCAGCCTATCACAGACCTCATTAATATGGTGTGGCTTGTGCCCCTCTAGGTGCAGTGAGCCATGGACCACCTTCTGAGGCTATCCTGAATAACCTACAGTGAGAAAACAACTGGGAGCCACATATCAGACTGAGAACAGTCATTATTATTTTAGGTTTTTCAAATATTTACCCCATTGTTATTTTTAGGGTCCTTTAATTCTAGCTTGTAGTCATGTTATCTAAAAAAAAACACCAGGAATTTCAGGGCCCCTTACTGAACTAATTTTATGGGCCCCAGCCCCCCCCCCCCCCCCCGACCCGACATTATCTCCCAATCACCCCACCTACCTTTCCAAGCATGTTATCCAGGTCTAGTGTAATATGGAGGGTGGTTAGGAGCAATATGCCAAGATTTAGCCACTCAATATGCCAGTATTTAGCCATTCAATATGCCAGGATTTTTTTTTTTAACTTTATTGAAGCTGCACAGCTTCTATAAAGTTAAAAAAAAATAAAGAGAGACTGGCGTTTCCCTCCTCCGTGCAGGCTGTAAGAAAAGAAAATTATTCTGGCGTGACCTGGGCCCGCCGGGACCAGGACACAAGTAGTGCCAGTCACCCCCTGACGGCGGGCCTTGGCTAGCGGTACCTTTTTACCGCCTCCTTGAGCCAGCACCTCTATGTGACCACCTAATTCACCCCCTGACGGTGGGCCTTGGTTAGCGGTACCTTTTTACCGCCTCCATGAGCCAGCACACCTCCATGTGACCACCTAATTCACCCCCTGACGGCGGGCCTTGGCTAGCGGTACCTTTTTACCGCCTCCTTTAGCCAGCACCTCCAGGTGACCACCTAATTCCACTAATGGTAGTGCTAGTCCGTCTGTAATATAATTGTAACAGCAGCAGAGAACATTTCTTGTTTATCTATAAAATGGGAATTAATCCACCAGGCCAGGGTTTGGTATTCATGGTGTTAACTGAATTGATCGAGCTCCAAATTTCAAGTATAGCCATCTAACGACCCAAACAGTCTTCCCTTTGAAAAAAAAAAAGGAAAAAAACCACCCTCCCATTGTTCACACTAATTCATGTGTAAATTAGTGACTAAGTGATAATTAAATGGCATGATACAGTGGTATGTTCCAAACTTAGCTAAGTCAATCAAATGAATCTCAGAAATAAAATGTATTGTCCCAGAGAAGGGATGTCTAGGGCCACGGGGACTTGACAAAGACCCGGCGGGGGTTGAAACGTTGCCAGGCCACTTAACAGAGTGCTGTGTGATAAATATTTATTTATTTTTCTGCAGGATTAGGAACCAAGATTGCTCATGGTGAACATGTAATCTGTAAAAAAGTGCGCAGAGATGATCCTGAAAGACAACCAGCCGGCCTAACTAAAAGCATCAGTTTTATTGATATATATACACACACACATATATATATATTTATACAGGATCCCTTATCCGTAGATATTCATAATGATTTGAAAAGGTGTTTTTTTTTTTTTTTTTTACATCAAGTTTTGTCATTTTTACAAAATATCACAAATGTGAAAGTCTTGGCAAGTCTGGGGATGCATTGGCAAGTCTGAGGGGCAGATTGGCAAGCCTGGGGATGCATTGGAAAGTCTGAGGGGCAGATTGGCAAGTCTGAGGGAGCAGATTGGCAAGTCTGAGGGAACAGATTGGCCAGTCTGAGGGGCAGATTGGCAAGCCTGGGGATGCATTGGCAAGTCTGAGGGGCAGATTGGGAAGTCTGAGGGAGCAGATTCGCATGTCTGAGGGAGCAGATTGGCAAGTCTGAGGGAGCAGATTGGCAAGTCTGAGGGAGCAGATTGGCAAATCTGAGGGAGCAGATTGGCAAGTCTGAGGGGCAGATTGGCAAGTCTGAGGGGCAGATTGGCAAGTCTGAGGGAGCAGATTGGCAAGTCTGAGGGGCAGATTGGCAAGTCTGGGGTAGCAGATATTCTGACATAATAAAAGTGATTTATTTGCTCTATACACAAGTGCTGAGAGGCTTTAATATATCTAATTGGTGAAAATGATGTTTTATTCAAAATGATTTTTTATCCAAAATACTTCTGGTCCCAAGAATTACAGATAAGGGATACTCAATCTGTATATGTGTCAGTTGCACTCATTATAGGATCCAGTGGTCATGTTGACTTCTTTTCCATCTCTTTTTTCTGGTTTTGTTCAAAGTATAACACCTCCTTCATATACACACTTGACATAAGATGAGGTGTAGGTTCTCCTAAAAAGAATACATCAATCTAATGACTCAACACTTCCCCACTCGCCTCTCTAACACCCTGTCGCTCACAATAGCCAAAGCAGCAGTAAAAGCAAGCAATGTTTAGCTATCAAAAATAGATCAGAGTGAATCCTTGGATGACCTGTGTGTGTGCTTTAAATATTGATGAATCGAAGAGTCAAGATCTGCCCTACTAAGATCTTAGTCTGCCAGACACAAGCAGTAGAAAATAATCAGATAAAAAAAAAAAAAAAAAGCAATGCATTTTTTTAAAACCCTTCCTATGCCCCACTTCAGAGAGAGACAGGGGGAGGGGGGGACAGAGAAATAAGGGGAGGGGGGAAGAGACAGCAACAAGGGGAGGGAGGGGGGAAGAGACAGAGCAACAAGGGGAGGGGGGAAGAGGCAGGGGGGGGGGGAAGAGGCAGCGGGAGGGAGGGGGGCAGAGCAATAAGGGGAGGGGGGAAGAGACAGAGCAACAAGGGGAGGGAGGGGGGAAGAGACAAAGCAACAAGGGGAGGGAGGGGGGAAGAGACAGAGACAGGGGAGGGAGGGGGGCACAGAGTAACAAGGGGAGGGGGGGCAGAGAGAAACAAGGGGGGGTCAGAGACAGAGGCGAGGGGGGAGTCAAAGGGAGGGAGAGAGAGACAACACTAAGGGGGGGAGAGAGACAAAGCTGGGGGCAAGGGAAAGAGTGAGGCAGCATTGGCACATAAAAGGAAATAAAAACAAGAAATGCATTTTTTGATATAATGTTTTTATTAAAAAAGCAATTTACATGTGAATATATACAAGTTGAACTTTTTTTCTATAGGGTAGTCTTATATTCAGGCTTTTAGTTTTTTTCCTGAAGGAATATCCAAGGTTTGGGGGGTCATCTTATAATCAGGGTCGTCTTATAATCGAGCAAATACGGTAACTTGTCACAGCACCACATTGCACTATACTGCACCCAAAGAACTTGCCAAAGAACCCAGACTACAACCATAGGTCTTGTCCCAGCACCAAAATTGCACCAATAGGATTTGCCCCAGCACAGGACCAACCATAATAAAGCCAAAGCAGCCAGCAGCTTGATGCAGCTGCCCAGGTACAAAGACATTCTTTCTGACTGCCTCGCGGACTGGTAGGCCACGTGAGGCAGCCATTTCCGGCCTAGTGAAAAATGAAATCCGTGGCTAAGCAGATTTGATTTTTTACAGCATGTACACACAAAATTCAACGCAACACATTTCTCATAGAGGGAGTTGTTCAAAATGTATTTTTAAAAAAAAGTTAAATAACAGTTAGCATTTTTTTTAAAGACTAATAATTCTTTACAGTTCCAGACCAGGCTTTCTCCTGCCTAAACCAAAACAAACGAGAGGCAGTAATGCATGCAGGATACCGCAAGCCAAGCTATGCGACTGCACCATAAGCCAAGGGAAGGGTGAGGCCTGTGGGTTGTAATGAACCCACCTTGCGGGCAGGGATATAAAGAATGAAAATGTAAACCAAGCAGGCCACAAAAATATGTATGGCGTAGGAGCTGGGGTGGGTCACATTTATTTATACATTACTAAAAGAAAAAGAAAGAGAGAAATGTAAAAAAAAAAAAAAAAAAACATTTAGCCAAAATTTAGGGGATAAAAAGCTTTAACATTACTTCTACATAAATATTTAATCAGAAAAATAATTACCTTATTTAAATGCTATGACATATTTATATTACATTACACTGGGAGTTATGTATATAGATCAATGCTAGAAAAATGCTTGGTTGCATAGGGAGAGGTATTAGCAGACTGGTTGGTTGTATAGGGAGAGGTATTAGCAGAATGCTTGGTTGAATAGGGAGAGGTATTAGCAGTAGAAAGAGGGAAGTGCTCATGCCATTGTACAGAGCACTGGTGAGACCTCACTTGGAGTATTGTACACAGTACTGGAGACCGTATCTCCAGAAGGATATTGATACTTTGGAGAGAGTTCAGAGAAGGGCTACTAAACTTACCAGGAAAGGTTAAAGCATCTTAACATGTATAGCTTGGAGGAAAGACGTAACAGGGGGGATATGATAGAAACATTTAGATACATAAAGGGAATCAACACAGTAAAGGAAGAGAGTATATTTAAAAGAAGAAAAACTACCACAACTACAGGACATAGTCTAAAATTAGAGGGGCAACGATTTAAAAGTAATATCAGGAAGTATTACTTTACTGAGAGGGTAGTTGATGTAGGGAACAGCCTTCCAGCGGAACAACCTTATACAGAACACTGGAGGATAATTTAAGGTGGTACAGCCAGTGATTGTATGAGGGGCTCATGACCTAAGCTTGGCTGTTTCTCATGTCTATGTCCCTAGTCAGTAGACACATGCCCTGCGCTGACGGAAGAAACACCCCAACAAAATAAACCCATGAAGCTACCAGGAAGCCAGACAGCATGGTTTGAGGAGTGCCACTCCAAACTGGTAAGAGGTGGGGTTCTACAGAGGAGGGATTACACCTAGAATAACCCTTCCAACTTTTATCTAGGCACGCATCTCTCTGATTAATAAAGAGCGCTCCTAGAGGTTCATGCCAAACGCACCTCCGCTGAGAGAAGATTCTCGTCTGGTAAAAGGTCAATTAGGTCACCCTAGCCTACATGCACCCGAGGAAGGGTAGAGTGTTAAAAAAAACAGGAAAAAAAAAAGAAATGTAACATTACAGGATAACCCCTACTTGATGCCTTTAAAGAACCAGGTTTCTAAACTCTAAATTACCTCTTTGATCCCACTTATTTAGGACTGAGACCTACGCGGATAGAAAAACAACTGCAGCCATTCGGTTTTTTGATAGTTTGTTATGATTGGATCGGAGTCAAGTTTTAGAACAGTTAATCCAGGGCTGATTGAATGGGTCCAGGAGAAGCAGTTAACAGCCAGAAAGGTCATTCTCTGGCATCTAACCCAAAAGATCGGGGGTTTAACACTGAGGGAAGCTAATAAATTGCTTCCCCTTGTTTTTACCATGGCCCCCGGCTCTACATCACTGCCAGTCCACTCTACCACACCTACTACATTAAAACTATAAATATTGTTTTTGTATTGAACACAGACAGATGGATACTGTTATACAGCAACAAGAATATCCACCTGCCTCTCCATGGGAATGAATGTCTTCCATCACACCTGTGGCCTATAAGTAAGAGTTAGCCAGAGCGAAACGTGTAAGGTGGCTACACTTTTGTACCCCCCCCCCCCCCCCCATTTTTGCAGAGTTTAATATGCATTTACAATAAAGAGATGTTAAGAAAAATCTGCTGGAAGTTCTTCATTTCCATGGAAAGCCATGTGGATAATCTGGTTGGAAATTCGCGGGCAGAAGTGCCCTTTTTCACCAAACCTGCTGCTTATGCTTACGGGCTGTTATTTGGGTTGCCACCTTTTTTACTCAAAACAATACCGGCCAAAGCTGTCTCCCCCTGGGGAAATACCTGGGAGCTGCAGGATGGTGTCATCGGTGGCGGGGGGAAGCAATGGTGCAGTCTTCCCCCACCAAGGAAGGCTGCAGAGAGCAGGGCTGCCATACGGTTCCTGCACACAGTCAAGACTCATCACCACGTGGAGGAAGTGCACAGTAGCGCTAAGTGAGGGCTGAGACAGACAGACACACCGTCACCTGCAGCCGCCTGTTAAGCTCTCCTTAGCCTTCCTTGGCGGGTGAGGACTGCATGCTGCACCCCTGCCGATGACACCTCCTCACCGCTGTCGCATTGTATAAGTACCAGCTCTCTCCCACAGCAAAAAAAAACCAACAGGGCATTGCATGGCCGGAATCTTTGTTTTACCGGTACTGGTTCCTATGGTTGTATTATCGCTATGTCAGGTGGTAACCCTATCTGTTATGTTATACATCCAAGCAGGCGAAACAGCATTTTTTTTTTTTTTTTAAACACAGCCCCTGGACTGAGGATCTCCCAGCATTTTGGGTCAGGGTTGCAGGTTCCTGGCAGGGTTGACGCAGCCCTTCCTATTTCCAAGTTAGATAAAATGAGTAATGTGGGTAACAGTAACATTCCCAAGATTAACATGAAAAATTAAAGACTCTGTGTATTATTATTTGTATTGTATTTGTTAGGACATGCTTTGCAGGCATGGGATACCGGCTTGCACATTCTCACGGCTGGTTCAGGGTGCTGAGCATTGCAGTCCACGTCAGCGGAAGTAGCATAGGCCACCTATCACGGATCATTTATCAATGTACAGTGCAATGCAGGCTGCGATGGTCCATGCTTACTAAGCACTGTTCTGCACTCAACGTTCCGTAGTCTTTTCCCTTTTTTATGGTTCACTGGTTTGAATGGGCTGCTCTTAGTAAATATGGTTAAAGATAGCACTCACTGACCTGATTAGCGTGCCCATTAATCTCAGGCCATTAACAGACGCACCAGGCAAAGAGCCAGATCACTCAATAATAATGCTCACAGCATGGAAAGCACCTAGATAACCTGCGGACTACGGCTTACTGCTAGGAAATAACAGCATGTTCCGATAACAAGGGAAATGGCAAGATGTTGGAAGCAGGCATAGACACGCACCTTTTATATAGACACAAAGCAATATGCCAAAGGGACACTAAACTTTACTTTTCACTTACTCTTCTAATATATAGACACAAGTGAAAGGTTAGCTGTCCCTAGTGTGAGGATGAACTGGCATGTACTTCTGATCGTACATGCCAGTTTATCCTTTGTCCGGCAGCTGCCATGCTACCATATGAAGCAGTTGTGAAATTACAGCAGTTTGCAAGAAACCAGGAATGCCCACACTAGCTGAGTAAAAGTCAAATTTTTTAATTTTTTTTTTTACTTTTTTTTGCTACAGCAACACATGAGAATAATTTCATTCAAATTAATAGAATTTCCTGTCTCTCTAGGGATGTCATCAGACAATGTGTTGCAATGTTAAGAGATCCAGCTTTGTATAAGAGCAATTGTATCACATTCCACACAATGCATTCTATTCCAGCAGCATAGGAAGTGACTAAATGAAACAAAATTTGATTTCCTCAGTGTCTATATAATCAGTGCTGCCACACCTGTAGTAAACATGCAGAGCAATCACTGGCTTGAGTAAAATATTAAAAATGTGATTTATGCAGAATATTCAGATATAACATTTTGGACTTGGTAGAGCAAGGGGAACAGCACCTACCATCAAAGGATGCTAATCTGTTGTTTCATATGAAATAAACTACTGTGCTGATAAATAGTGCTGCTGCATTGCTTACAACGATAAAATATTAGCATGATGTTATCTGAAGACATTATTTAAGTCTCAACAGTAACAGAACCTGTTTCACTCTGTTAATCTGTAACCGAGGTACAGTTTGAGGGTTGCAAAGCCAGGATGTCAGCTTTATAAGCATGTTTGCTTTACCCCACCCAAATTCCCATCCCTGGATTACCTTCCTCAAATAATGCAGATATTAATGATTTTAACAGTTTGAGTGAAATGGAGGTGTGAAGTAATATATTGCTCATCACATTGTCCTCAATGGAAGTTAAAGGGACCATACATCTAAAAAGAACTGAACGACTCTAAATAGGTCTGTTCAGACTTCTATGTGTGACATAAAAAAAGTGGCATTGTATGCCAATTCATGTTACAATAGAGAATAAATCATTTTGCATATGGTGTCACACAGTGAGGTCATAAACAAAAAACATATTTCTCTTGATCCATGCATTTGCTTACAATTCTCACAGCCATCTACAAATTATTTTTATACTAGTATTATACTTCGTATTCACACTGCATGTAGTATTTTGGTGAATACACTTTTTAGAATTCAATAGCAGCCCCAGTTACATATTTCTTGTGAAGTCCAACTCCCATCACTCGCAATAACATCTACAGGCGGTCTTTGCTCAGCCATGCAAAATGTAAATAGTTGTTTTTGAAAATATCAGACAGTCTATAAGACTACGTGAATTCTACAATTATCCAAACATTGTGCATAAAGGTTTTTCATTAAAAAAATAAAATGTTATGTTACTTTAACTCCATGTAAAACCCACAAAATAAATGTTAATTATTATTTTCAATCCAAAGTCATAAACGAATAATAGCATTAGCCATTGGAATCCCCTATTCTCCAATCCGTCTATCTGCCAGCACTAAAAATAAAGCCTGTTCCATTCATTGCAATTTGTCACTTATCCCCTTATGACAGGACCAATAAGAATTAATTTTAATATAAAACATGATATAGCTTGGAGGAAAGACATAACAGGGGGGATGTGATAGAAACATTTAAAAACATAAAGGGAATCAACACAGTAAAGAGGAAAACTACCACAACTAGAGGACATAGTCTTAAATTAGAGGGACAACGATTTAAAAGTAATATCAGGAAGTATTACATTACTGAGAGGGTAGTGGATGTATGGAATAGCCTTCCAGCTGAAGTGGTAGAGGTAAACACTGTGAAGGAGTTTAAGCATGCGTGGGATAGGCACAAGGCTATCCTAGACATAAGATAGGGAACTGGGGACTAATAAAAGGATTTAGAAAATTGGGCAGACTAGATGGACCGAATGGTTCTTATCTGCTAGTGACACATTCTGTGTTTCTATGATCAAATCCTTTACACACTAAAAATGATAACTGTGATTAACAGAGTGGCTTTCTTCTCTAAGAACCAAAATATTATTTATATTTAGAATTAACAACTGGATTATCTGCCAACAGAATGAGGATCAGGTTGCTAACAAGATAACACACCCATTTGCCTTAATAAATAAAAAAAAGTATCAAAACAATTTAAAAAAAAAAATAATCATTAAATCAAACCAATGCACACAAAGGGTTAAAGCCCAAATCCTTCCAATCTCCCTTCCCCAGAGAAAAGCATCATTTTATCACCAAATAACTTACAATGTGTGACTTGGGAATCTCCCTGCAAAATATTCTAAACTTAATAAACATGACCTCTGTGCAGCATCTTATATGAAAAGCACTTTATCCCAACAGCTCCACTCCTGAAACCACAAAGGAATAAACAGCAGGACCCGGAGGGGTCAACAGTCCGTCTCTGTTAGGGTGCATGTGTTTACCCCCGGGTGACAAACGTTACTGTACTGCACAAAAAGTGGGAGCAAATCCAGAAATGGAATATATACATATCCAATATACGGATACATACATTACAGAATAAATAAGCGGAGCAAAGCCACATAAAAAGATTTGCAGTCAAAAGCTATTTCAATATAATAATAATAGAAATAAAACATATATTTATTTATGTATATATATAAATCTAGCCCTCATAGACATCGGCACAGGATAACACTGCAGAAAGGCTAGGATTTCCCAAAATACAGAATCACTTATTATAGCTATCGCCACCCATTTAAAGAAGGTGCGTGCATGGGGCAAGGATCAGTGGCATGCACTTAGTGATGGTTACAACATATCCAGCTGGCTTGCATGGGGATAGATCCAGGAAAATGAGCGATATGATTGATAGATAGATAGATAGATAGATAGATAGATAGATAGATAGATACTTTACAGATCGGATGGGATAATTAGACTGACATTTTGATTGCTGTGTACACACACACACACACACATACACATACACACACACACACATACACACACACACACACATACACATACACACACACATTAATCTGTACAAAGGGTGAAAAAATACTTTTGTTTAAAAGGATGTGATATCAGGGGAACACACAGCTCCAAGAAGGGAGTGAGTGAAAGTTACAGACTTTGTAAATGAATGTAATTAAGGGAAATCATTAGATTCAGATCCAAGTCCACAGAGATTAGTTATATCTGGGTGAGATCCCTTCTTACCTTGCAGACCCTCCTCCCGCTTGCTGTGACCCTGCTCTGCCCCCTCAGGTCATGACTTGCTGGCAGTCTCAGGGATCACAGGGGATTGTTTCCCTGACTTTGCTGGCTCCGGAGCCCCGTGTATCCATACATCCTGCCCGCTCTCCCGCTCCTACCACTTGTGGGGAGAAGATCTGCTTCCAGCTCCTGCCCACGCAGCTACTGTACAGCTCGCTGTGCCACACCTACTGCATAATAAGCAAGGACAGGCAGCCACTGCAACTCCCACTACTCCCAGACTGACCCTGACAGCTGGGCGTCTGTGCTACACCTACCTACTGCATAATAAGCAAGGACAGGCAGCCACTGCAACTCCCACTACTCCCAGACTGACCCTGACAGCTGGGCGTCTGTGCTACACCTACCTACTGCATAATAAGCAAGGACAGGCAGCCACTGCAACTCCCACTACTCCCAGACTGACCCTGACAGCTGGGCGTCTGTGCTACACCTACCTACTGGATAATAAGCAAGGACAGGCAGCCACTGCAACTCCCACTACTCCCAGACTGACCCTGACAGCTGGGCGTCTGTGCTACACCTACTGCATAATAAGCAAGGACAGGCAGCCACTGCAACTCCCACTACTCTCAGACTGACCCTGACAGCTGGGCGTCTGTGCTACACCTACCTACTGCATAATAAGCATGGACAGGCAGCCACTGCAACTCCCACTACTCCCAGACTGACCATAACAGCTGGGAGTCTGTGCTACACCTACCTACTGCATAATAAGCAAGGACAGGCAGCCACTGCAACTCCCACTACTCTCAGACTGACCCTGACAGCTGGGCGTCTGTGCTACACCTACCTACTGCATAATAAGCATGGACAGGCAGCCACTGCAACTCCCACTACTCCCAGACTGACTATGACAGCTGGGAGTCTGTGCTACACCTACCTACTGCATAATAAGCATGGACAGGCAGCCACTGCAACTCCCACTACTCCCAGACTGACCATGACAGCTGGGAGTCTGTGCTACACCTACCTACTGCATAATAAGCAAGGACAGGCAGCCACTGCAACTCCCACTACTCTCAGACTGACCCTGACAGCTGGGCGTCTGTGCTACACCTACCTACTGCATAATAAGCAAGGACAGGCAGCCACTGCAACTCCCACTACTCCCAGACTGACCCTGACAGCTGGGCGTCTGTGCTACATCTACTGCATAATAAGCAAGGAAAGGCAGCCTCTGCAACTCCCACTACTCCAAGACTGACCATGACAGCTGGGCGTCTGTGCTACACCTACCTACAGCATTATAAGCAAGGATAGCCAGCCTCTGTAACTCCCACTACTCACAGACTGTCCATGACAGCTGGGCTTCTGTGCAACATCTAGTGCATAATAAACAGTTTTAGGGTGCCTTTGCAACTCCCATTAAACCTAGGCAGATCATGACAGATGGGCTCCAAGTGTATAATAAAAAGGGCCAGTATGTCACTGCAACTCTCCTTACAGACTGTTCCTGTGCCACATCTACAGCACAACAATAAACAGGGACAAAGCTGCAAATCTCATCACCTCCAGCTTGAAAGCAGTAACAGCACTGATTCTATACTCTACACCAGCCCATAATAAGTAGATAGGTAGCTTCTGTCACTATAACTACCATCATCCACAGCTAGACCATAAACACTTCAGTACCACTAACTCTTGTTAACTGTCACACCAAATGCATAATAAGCAAGGTACCTCAAGCACCTCAACTCCCATCATTTCCAGTCAGCCAAAAATACAGAACAGATGACTGTTTTACATTGCCCATAATTCCAAGTCAGACATCTAAAGCCTGCAATTGCCACTGACACTTGTTGTCACTGTAGTGTTTAATAATGAGACCTCCGGCTACCTGTGGACTACAACTCCCATCAGCGCATATAGCAGCTGTTTGAATATGATGGGTAGTGTAGCCCACAAACAGCTGGCATGTGAAAAGCTCCATCTCCCAAGTAATGACTCAATAAAGTTAGGGACAAAAGGGGGGTAAAGAACTGAACAATAAATACAATAAAATGATTTCACCTAAGAATAAAATCAAAACCAAAGTAAACATACAGTATTTATCTGTGAGTTCATTTATTCCTATACATTATAAGATTATAATCAGTATTATCATGCCATGCTGTTTATTTAGTGATTGGAATTTAGGTTACAGTATGCAATCTCTTACATGTTCTCCACTGACATAGATACCAATATCAACTATATAACATTAACCCAAATGGGAATAAGTCCTAGTGCATATGTAGAGCTGATTCACACAGCATTTATACAATCATTGCTATTATCAGAACATTGCTGTTTTAGTGACTTATAGTGAGTTATCAAACTGTATGTTCAGATAACCTCTGGTTTTAAAATTGCACAACCTCCAGGCATGTTCCTATTACCCAATGGTATGGTCCTCATTTTATCTACCTTAGCAGGATGAAGAGCTGATTCAACCTTTGGTGATAAAATATAGGCATGCCAACAGTGCTTGAGTGATTTAAAGCTGTGATACCCTTAATCACATAAAGACATAACAGCAAATAACATACAGGTAAAAGAGATCTTTTATTGTGCCAGAGGTTTATTATGCCCCCCCCCCCTTTAAGACCCTAGTGGGCCCTGGGCAAAGTCTGTATCAGTGGGTGCCCCTCAACCCAATTTTTCGAAATACTTTTATTAGTCCCCTGTTCCCGGTCTTATAGCTAGGATAGCCTGGTGTCTATCCCACGCATGCTTAAAATCCTTGACTGTGTTTACCTCTACCACTTCTGCTGGAAGGCTATTCCATATATCCACTACCCGCTCAGTAAAGTAATACTTCCTGATATTAGTCTTAAATTAGAGGGGCAACGATTTAAAAGTATGCCCTCAAGTTGTGGTAGTTTTTCTTCTTTTAAATATACTCTCTTCCTTTACTACTCTACTTCTCTACTTTACTCTAATATACTCTACTTCCTTTCAACTTACCGTATTTGCTCGATTATAAGACGACCCTGATTATAAGACGACCCCCCAAACTTTGGATATTCCTTTAGGAAAAAAACTAAAAGCCTGAATATAAGACTACCCTATAGGAAAAAAGTTAAACTTGTATATATTCACATGTAAATTGCTTTTTTAATAAAAAATTATGATATCAAAAAATGTATTTCTAGTTTTTATTTATTTTTATGTGCCAATGCTGCCTTTCTCTTTCCCTTGCCCCCATTTTTCTCTCTCTCCCCCCTCCCCTTGTCTGTCTCTTAACCCCCTCACTCCCCTTGTCTCTGTCTCTTAACCCCTTCCCTCCCCTTGTCTCTGTCTCTTAACCCCCTCCCTCCCCTTGACTCTGTCTCTGTCTCCCTCCCTCCCCCTGTCTCTCTGTCCCCCCTGTCTCTCTGTCCCCCTCCCTCCCTTCCCCTTACCTTGATCCCTGGTGGCTAGTGGGGGCAGCCGGGGGGTGTCTGCACGATACATGCAGATATCCTCCATGCTGCCCGACACGGCAGTCTATTATGACGGACAGCTGTCCGTCATAATAGTCTGCCGTGTCGGGCAGCATGGAGGATATCTGCACGTATAGTGCAGACATCCCCCAGCTGCCCGATTGTCCCTGGTGCCTAGTGGGGCAGCAGAGAAAGTCTGCGCGATGAGCGCAGACCTCCCCTGCTGCCGCCCGGCACGCTCGCCGGGACTTCTGTGACGAAAGCGGAAGTTCCCGGCTTCTTCACAGAAGCCCCGGCGGTCATGCCGGGCGGAAGCAGGGGAGTCTGCGCTCGTTGCGCAGACATCCCCTGCTGCTAGAGAGGGGGATCCAGGTCCCCTGCAGCTCTGCTGGGGACCTGGATCCATGTCTTATAATCTGACCTCAATTTGAGGTCAGATTATAAGAGACCTCGATTATAAGACGAGGGGGATTTTTCAGAGCATTTGCTCTGAAAAAAACCTCGTCTTATAATCGAGCAAATACGGTAACACAGCACCATACAGTATCCTCAGCACTTGCTATGCACTTATATTGCACCCACAGCACTTGCCTTGCACTCATATTGCACCCACATGATTTGGCATGCCAGTATCAATTTGCCCCTTAGAACATACCACAGTGCCACTTTCCCTCACAGAACTGGCCCTGCAGAACATGCCACGGTGTCAATTTGCCACATAGTACAAATTATTTTGCCCCACATAAGATGCCACACAATCAGTTTGCCAATTAAAATGAGCCCCAGTCATTTACCAATTAATATGACACAATCAGTTTGCCATTAACATATGCAACTGCCATTTTGGCCATTAAAATATGCGACAGTTTGCCAATTTATTTGCCACTGTTCATTTGCTTATTAATATGCCACAGCCAGTATGCCCACTAATATGCCACCGCCAGTATGAACACTAGTATGCCACCAGCCAGAATGTCCATTAGTATGCCACTGCCAGTATGCCCAGAAATATGCCACTGCCAGTGTGCCCAGTAATATGCCACTGCCAGTGTGTCCAGTAATATGACACTGCCAGTGTGTCCAGTAATATGCCACTGCCAGTGTGCCCAGCAATATGACATAGATCGATTGCACAATAAAAAAAAATCCCCACTCCCCCAGGCCCCAGTAGTTACCTTGCTGCCGGATATGACTTGCTGTCATATCCAGCAGGACTAAGAATAAGCCGGAGCACATCCACTGTGAGACAGTCATGCAGGCAGCGGAAAAAAAAAAACACAATAGGGTATAACATGTATGTTATATAGGAGAATAATTTCCCAAAATATTTTTTTTAAAGGAAACAAAATGGCATTCAGTATATGTGTCAGCAGTATACAATTTAATTGTAGCAAATACCTTACATGAAGGGTTTGCAGAAGCAAGTGCAGCAACCAATTCAGCACAAGTACTAAAGTTTGGCAACGCGTTTCGCCCATCGCAGCACACTTCCTCCAGTCTACACATGCCTCCTCATAAAACCAAGTTCTAGTCTAAGGGAGATCAGTAAGTTGGTAATTCTTCCCTTTATTTGAAAGATATTAACCTTTCCGGTAACCATCAGTAAGCGAGTATTACAGGAATTAAATAAAAGACACCTGTGCCATTAATAGCCTACATTTATGAATAAATAACCTTTCAGACTTAAACGTTACGGAAACTATTTAATCCCTATCTGGCCAAAAATTACATTCCTGGAAGATTTGGCCCAGAAATAATGAAGAGTTCACTTTCACCGGCAATATTAATATTAATATTTCTCACCTAGGAATAAAGGTAACGCCTGCCTGCTTGCTGCTTTTTTTATGTTATAAGAACGATTACTTAATTTGCAGAATGACTCCATGCTTAAAGATTGGATTCTCCATTAGTCAAAGTATTAACTATTAATGTACAACCTGTGAACCAAATACTCTGGACTCTTAAAGGGATACCTACAGTGTCCAAAAAATATTTTTCGCTTAATGTTATAACATGTAAAGAGAAAGAGACACATTTGGTTTTATTATTCTTTCCTGAATATATCCGAATCTCTACTGCAAATAAAGTGTAATCGATTTATTGCTGTTGATGGGAGTTTAAATGCTCCAGTGAAATTAATTTCACTGTAAAACTACAGGAGAAATGTAAATAGATTTCAAGTTTAAATAAGTGCATTTCCCATATATTAAATATGTACAACATACTGAAAATAAGTTGGTAGGGCTGCTCCTTTAAAAGAAAGGTCGCGGCATCTATTGCCACACCCACTTCTGAAAAACGGAACGCTTTACATAATGTGGTATGTTGGTATGATTGTGGGCTTGGACAGATGTTGGTATATTACTGATTTTGATCAAGTTAGAATACTCAACAAAGGTAATCACCCACTAAGGTCAAATCCTACATAAAGGAATGTATTATTTCTATGAATATTGTAACGTTGTCTCTGTACTACTGTATATTACACTTATATTTACCTGTGTATTATTGTTTTTTTATTGAAATTCACAATGGAAGAAAAAAAAAAAAAAGAAACTTGAACAAGAAAAAAAAATGGAAAATTTGAACCTTCCCCCCTTTATATATATATATATATATATATATATATATATATATATATATATATATATATATACACACACACACACACACATATTCATACATACATAAACACACACACACACCCCCCACGATGAGGCCTATGCAGAGGAGGCTTGCCATGCATTTCAGGTTTGGACTGCCCTTATGGGTGGGATTAGTCTAATATGTTAAGGTCTATGTGTGTGTGTGTGTATGTATATATATATATATATGTACGTTACTATAGCAGGATTACTGAAAAGGTAGATGTAGATTTTAAAATCACATGTAATGAAAAAGACACCTGTCAATCATTCCTTTACGAAAGAACGTTTGCTCAGCATGGGTCACTTCCTTTACTGTTCTGGAGGTGGTCCCTGGGGTGCACAGCAGGTGTTGAACTCCATGAGGAAATCCATTCCTCACAACCTTTGCAGAGCCTCACCAAGCCAAATGTTCTAAACACACACACGCTGCCTCCGCGTATACCAAAATTCCATTAGAGAGACTCTGTCAACCTCAACATTGCTTACACGGTGAATGTAAGAATAAAAAAAATGATGAAAAATGGGGGTCATGTAGAAACAAGGCGCACATGGAGACTGTGCCAAAAAACATGGCAACATAATATGTGGGGGTAAATTAAATGAGAAAGAGGACATTTACAGCTAAACACAAACACTGTAGAAATGTGAAAACAGTCATTGTCCAGAATGACCAAAAATGTCTCAAACAGCTTATTCTTAAAGGGTTAATTTATGCATTTGCTTTCAGTTTTGCCAACACAATGTGTAGATTATTTTTTCAGCATTTTTTATTCTCTACATTCACAGTATAAGCAATGATGGGATTGACAGAGAGCTATGAAAAACATGCCTTGTTCGTTTTCTCAAGCACGAAAGCCAGTCAGGTTTAGGTTTTGTGGTGTACTAGGCCTGACTAAACTCATCCACCGTCCAACCCTCATTTGTCGCACCCCTTTGTTTCCAGGTTGCACCTCTTCGCCCGTTCCTCAATGAAGAGGCAAACAAAACGCTAGTGCAATCGCTTGTGATCAAATACTGTAATACTCTACTGACTAGTCTTCCGGGTTCATCTTTCACACTTCGCTCCACATCAGCTGCTTCACTCTGCAAAGCACTGGCTTCCCATCTACTCTAAAATAAAATTTACATTTTTATATTTAACCTACAAAGCCCTTCACTCCCCGGCCCCTCCCTAGTTTGTCTCCCCCATTCACGAATACTTCCCCACGCGACCGCCAAATTACTCACGTGGACTAATGCTCTCCCCTCCAACCTCATCAACTCTTACCATTCGCGCTCCCATAAGACTTGACCCGACCTGACCGCTTTCTCTAGAACTTACTTCCACAGAGCATCCAGCTCTCTTATTCTCAATCTTCAAAAATCCCACCAAAACTTGGTAGCTTACTATTCATAACACTAGAACGCCCACAAATTAACCTCAGGCCAAAGCCACCTTCCTCCCACTGTCTGCAAATACTGTTACTAACACCACCTTCCCCCTTTGACCTCGCCCTCTAGATTGTAAACTTGAGAGCAGGGCTCTCTAGCTCATCTGTCATTCTGTCTATGTTCATTTAACGTGGCATGTAGTTCCATTCTATGCTCTGTACCAAGTACTATGCAAATTGTTGCCGCTTTATAGTTAAATGTCAACGTCATGTAATAACAACACACATAAGAGAACATCCAAAATGTCTCCTAGAACCTTACGTCCTAAAGGCCCAACCAGCCAGTAGCGTATCTTCCACAAAGCAAACAAGGCACTCGCCAAGGGCGGCACTTTGCCAGAGGGTGTTAAAGCACACTTCTGGTGCACATTTCCGCTCCCTCCCCCACCGTTCATCAAGCTTTAGTTCCTTCCAATTAATCGCGGTGATGGGGGCATGTAATGGACACGTTGGGGGACCCATTGTCTTCCACCACACATGCAGCCTCCATTGCATTTTTATTCTTACCTATTCCAACGACCCAGGGTTCCTGTTCCCACCACCTCCCTGTGAGTTTTAACCTTATAGCAAACCTGTGCTCTGACTGGATCTCCAGGATGGCTCATTCAATTAGCTATCCATATTCCCATCACCTCCATAAATAATTAACCGCGCAACAGCTGTGTTCATATAAAGTTAAAGTCGTGGCTGCTGGTGTTTTACGGCTTTAAAACATTTTTTATATATACGGTTATTGGGCTGCATTTCAACATCCTCGTCAATGCAAGGTAACGTGACAACCATTTCTAAAAAAAATCTGTGCAGTCACTTTTCAAAAGACAAAATTGGACAACTCTGACCTATTGCCTCATTCCAATCATCTCAGACCTTCATCCTTCAGAGCTAGATAAAATGAGTACCATTACAATGAGTAGGTGTTGGGCAATAGTACAAATCACCAAGACGTAAGTGAAAACAAAAGTCTATCTCAATGTACTCTTCCTGTTACTGTTACCTAACATGACCGCTGAATTCTAGACTTTCATCGACCACAAACAGACCAGGACTAACAAAATGGCCATTATTGACTGCAGTCAATAAACAGGCACCTTTAGCCTATCAGGCATGTTTGTACAAGTAGCGCTGTCCAATGATTTACTATATAGATGTCAGGCTTTACAGGTTAAATCCCATTAACTCGTTGGAAGCCAGACAAGTGAACAAACGCATCAGCCCGCGTCTGGTGCCGGGCATCAATAGGGTAATATAAAATGTCATAAAAATAAACAAGAAAAACAATGTACATGCAAGATTGTATATCACGTCCAAAGTATGTGTATGTGTGAGTCCTCACCTGTAATCATATTAGCATTCTATTAATTACATTGGAATATCAGACACCAAGACTCAACCGTACACAGGGCTGGAACAAAAGACTTCTATCCACCTGCATCCTCTTTCAGACCGGTTTCCAGGGCTACTGAAGAAGTGGGGGCCACAGGAAATAAAGCGGAGCCTCTCACCTTTCTGGAGTGCTATTTTCATGCAAAAACAATATGGTTATGTAACTGCTCATCTCGATGCCTCATTGGAATAACATTTTGCAGTGCAAATAAATTATGCATAGGACAGAAATCTTGTAAAAAACAAAACAAAACAAAAAAAACCTTTGAGATCAACCAGTTCTCACTGCTTTACCAAGCCTACGGCACTTTGCTTTGCTAACCCTTCCGCACAGGGGTGGACTAACCATAAGGGCACTCGAGCAGTCCCCGAGGGTCCCGGACCGGAGGGGGGGCGCCTACATACTGGGGGCGATCCCCGTTACTATGGCTTTGACCACCTTTTTAAAATATTTATTCCCACGCACAGGTAATATCTCGCTGGTGAGAGTGCCGGCACTTTAAGGGAAGGTATGCCTCCCTCCAGTGCCAGCCCTATATTTTCTTACACCCAGCATGTGGTCCACACTCAGACTCAACATCTTGACCCCCGTACCCAGCCTTTACACAGACCATCATTCACAGTAGGCACTAAGAAAATTTTTATTTATATGTTGGCATGTGACTGACTGCATGTGTGACTGTATATGTGTGTTTCTGTGTGTTTTCTGTGTGTTTGTGACTGACTGCATGCGTAACTGAATAGGTGTTTTTCTATGTGTGTGTATGTAACTGACTGCTTGTGTGACTGTATATATGTGTGTTTCTGTGTGTATGTATGTGACTGCATGTGTGACTGTATATATGTGTGTTTCTGTGTGTATGTATGTGACTGCATGTGTGACTGTATATATGTGTGTTTCTGTGGGATTGTATGTGTCTGACTGCATATGTCACTGTATATGTGTATGTGTGCTTGACTGTGCATATATGTGTGTCTATGTAACTGTGCATACTTGTTTATGACTGTGTGTGATTATGTGACTATGTATTTAATTATGAATGTGCATACACATTGTGTATGAAATTGCGTTTATATGTGCTTGCAAAACTGTATGTGGTATGTGTGTGGGAGGGAGGGGGAGAAGGGGACATGATTTAAATTCTGGACAGTGTGTGTGTGTGTGTCTGCTCATTGGCATGGTAAAGAAATATGTATATACTTCCATTGGCATGTACACTCACACTAATACACGCTCACGATTACACATGCACCAACACACAGTCACATGACGCTCCCTAATACACACTCACTGGGCATGCACATGACCATCTACTGCCGGGTGCCCCATGAGTTGTCAGTCCACCCCTGCTTCCGTATCTCTCTCTGGATATAATGTCCTTTCGTTTGTAGCTATGTTATTTACTGTCTAATGTCTGAAATCTAACCCACTGTTCATTGTTGTACCGATATGTGGTTGGTCGGTAGCCTGAAGTCCCCTTCCCTCAAGGGTTGCCACCTCTTCTTATTGAGCATGTTCTTGCCCCAATAGATTTAACATCATCTAGTGCATTTTTGGGGGGATCGTGACTCTACCTCCCTCTGCTTCCCTGTCATCAGTAAATCATCTTTTGAGGATAAAAAGTCACGGTTCACTTACGACTTTTAACTTTTGGATCAACAGCGTTAAACATGGAGCAGGAAAGGGTTGAACTTGATGGACGCAAGTCTTGTTTTCAACCTAAACTACTATGTAACTAGGCGAGCAGGAAGACAGTAGACAGTGATTGAAGACACAAAGAAGGGGCCCGAGCTACATGTCAAAGGTAGACAAAGTGTCCTTACTGTGCAACCAGTAGCCATGATATTGAGATATAAAGTATACTGTACCATTATCAATATCTAGATATCATATTTGAACATTGGTGGCACAGTGGTTTCGCCCTCTTCCTGCACGTGGACGAAGGAAGGAAGAGTTTCCAGAAGTTTAAGGATGTTCTGTGCACCTTCACAGAACTTGCAAATGACACTGGTGGTGTTGTAAGGATACTTTGACTATCTTTTACTATGAGTAAGATGGGTTTTTAGAAAAAGGGGCAAAAAGCTGGGTTTGGGTTTGCAGGGCTACCAGGAGGCCAATGGCTTACCCCAGAGCCTGCAGGTGGAATCTGTAGAGTTCCAAGGTACAGTGATAAGACATGGTATAGTCCATGCTGCTATGAGTAATCAAGGCTATTATCTTAGTAACGTCATGAAATGACTGCCATGTAATGTATTTGGGTATAACCCTGACTTCACAAAGCCGGATACACATCCTAAATTTTCCCTGAGGAGAGAAACTACCAACAGTTCCTGATGCCCTAAAATCTTACAAAGTAATTCAAGTTATTTGTGGCTTAGGACAGTGGTGTATCTTGGTTTTGTGCTGCCCCAGGCAGACAAAATTCGGGCACCTCCCCCCACCCACGTTGCACACTCACGACATGCCCCATCACCCCATTACATGTCCCTTTCACCCACATTGCATACACACTAAATGCCCCATCACCCCCATTACATGCCACCATCACCCTCATTACATACCCCCACCACGTCCATTACATGCCCCCGTCACCCCGATTAACTGGAAGGAGCATGAGCGTAAAGCTTGCTAAACGGTGGGGGAGGGAGCAAAAATGTTAGAAGCACCTATCGTGTGCTTTAGCACCCTCTGGCAGATTGCCGCCCTCTGGCAAAGTGCCGCCCTCTGGCAAAGTGCCGCCCTAAGCGAGTGCCTTGTTTGTCTTGTGGAAGATACACTACTGGCTGTGGAAAAGGAGAAACGTGCTGGTATAGTACTCTGATATATTATTGTTAACCCAAAAGCAGACTCAAAGCTATGCCAAATAATGTTTTTTTTTTTTTTTTTAAATCATCAATAATCTATCAAGGCACATAAATGTTTAAATAATGTGGTTTATAGAAATATTAATGAAAACCAGCTGTATTACATAAAAATGCACCGTTACCTTCTCACACAAGGGTGAATTACCAATTCACTGCCGCTGCATACCACGCGTCTCCAAATCAGATGTATCAACAATTATTCTAAAGAGAGGCATGTGGCCACATCAGAATACATTTCTCTTACACACACGCAGACGCATGCACGCACGCACACACACGCAATGCAAGCATTCCCTTCCTGCACAAGGAACATGTCAGTCACCTTAAAGGAAAATCCTTAGTATTTCTTAAAGACTCCTGAGATGGCCTCATTTTGGAGGTGTGGGAGATCCACAATGTCACTGTAGCGCAAGGAAAGACGGAGCAGTGTCTCTGCTTGTCGAAATCTCAGACTTGTTTTATATATGTGTTACTTATATATTATGCCTTATGAAAATTCCAGGCAGGGGGCTGTGTTAATGCCTCTTGTGTGGATACTCTGCTCTGCCACCACACGCTTCTAAGCTTCATGGATAGTCAGCATGTCAAGTGTCATGCCACATCCCAATCCCAAGAAGCCCTAGGGCCTGGGGATAGAGCAGGAAGAGTCTGCGTCAGTACACAAGGCACAGACACACCAGCCACCACAGTGGACCAACAGGGAACTCTCATTCCCCCCCTTGTGTTTTGCTATTTTGTGCAAGTGTGCTTGAGTACTCCGTTGACTATCATAGATGGCACAGTTTTGTTCCAACATTTAATTATATATTTTTGGGAGCAATACTGTGCCACAACCATAGTCTGAGAGGTCATGTGAACGGCTCTTCCGCAGATGTTTCTATGTAGGTGGTAGTGGCAACTGGTGACTGTGTGGATTACAAAGTCCACTTGTTAGTGTATTTTAGTGTGTCAAGTATATAACCGTTATTATCCCAGATCAAAAGAAAAAAAAATAATTCTTCATTTGGGCTGCATGCTGCAATATTTGTCAAGATGGTGTACATATAAAAAAATCTGACCTTTTACTATTAAACATTTACCTTCCATGAGTAATATAATCCAACATTACTACTACACAGGTTCCAAAGCATCTGTGTGAATGGAATGACCGCCTACAAACAAAGCCTTGGGGGGCAGGGTTGTCAATACATTTAAATGGACCATGGCTTCCAACACACAGAAGGACATTATCCTGGGGATTTATTGACAACAAATAGTACTAAGCTCTGAATGATAATATATAAAAAAAATAACAAAAGTGAAATGCTTGTCTTGCATGCTGTCAAACAGTCAGCATAATCCGCCCCAGGGACAACTACACTGTGCCGAGTGTCAATCCAGGATCAAATCCGTACTATGAACCGAAACGGGATGTGAAGCTCTCTATTTTAATATCCTGGAAGCAAATAGGAAACAATTAAGGAGGTTAACCTTTTTAGGGCCAGGGACACGGTACATAAAAAAAGTTAATGTTGTAGTTGTGCATCATAGAGGATACAGCATACCAACAGCGCACAGACACAACCTGTATGAGGAGTTAAAACACTAATATAAAAAAAATAAATGATATACCACCGTTAAATTCTGCAGCACTACACCTGCGTGCAAACAAAACATACAGACAATCAGAATGTGAACAAATTAGACATGCAGTACTTGACGGGGCGAGCGTCTTACAAGAGTATCAGGCTTTTGCCGCTCTAGAAGAAAAAAGAGCCGGTTGTTCTTGGCTATTGAAAGTAAGTGCCAGATGTACAAACAGTATTCAGACTCCTACATCATTATATTATTATTATAACCCCTTATGCTGATGTTTTATTCATACAGAAAGCAACTTCTATCCTATGGAAAAGGCTTCGGAATGATGCTCCTATAGACGTCTCAGGTTCTCAGTGACCTGGTAGCGCTGGTTGGTGATCAGAAAACGCACCTGAAGCAGGTCCACATGCGCCAACACTAAGGACAGAGAGATGGTCAGTGGGTCGATGCTGCGTGAGTTGGAAACCCCCAAGTTTTTGTTTGTTTTAAAAAAAAAAAATTAAAAAAAACTATGGGTCAATATATTTTGAATGGCGCACATTTAGAGCATCATTTAAATAATAATTTTCATGATTTAAATTTAAATCACTTGATGACATTGCTATCCATCCGATCGCTACACAATTAAAGGACAACTGTAGGTAAAAAAATAACTGAAGGATTAGATCAAGTGTAGATGGTGTGTATAGGGATGCTTTAATTGAAGAATACAAATACAGCACTTTTTTGAGGAATGCTTCATACAGCTCTAACAGGGGGCAGACATGTTGTATAGAATCTTGGGTCAAATAACCATCATGCAGATAAATGAAGATCTGCCCCAAGATTCTAAACAATATGTCTGCCCCCTGTTAGCGCTATATGAAGCAAAAAGGGCTCAACAAAGTACACTATTTGTATTCTTTCATTAAAACATTTGTGTCAAATGCCTACACTTGATGCGATCTTTCAACTAAACACAAGTTAATTAGTTGATACAGTAGCCCTGTAAAGAAGAGGGCTCGACAAACGCCAGGTGCCAGGTCGCGAAATTAGACCTGGCGCCTGGGTGCAGTCAGCCTCATGGTCCCCTTACAGCTTCCATCCGATTTTCTTTATTTTTTGCAGCGCGAGGGGGTAAAGTCTGTGCGGACTGCAAGCTCCGCCCCCTCGTGCAACGCGTGTCTAGGTGCCGGTTGTCGTCACGTGACATCCTGGCACTCAGCAGGCCAATCAATGAAGATCGGCGCAACACGAATGTCCCCCTCCCCTGCAGTGAGGTAAAGCAGCAGGGATAGGGGACACGGAAAAAAAAAATGTGTGAGGTGGGCGTGTGTTTGTATGTATGTGTATATGTAAAGTAGGTGTGTGTGTGAGGTGTTTGTATATATGTGTATATGTAAATTAGGTGTGTGTGAATATATGTGTATATGTAAATTAGGTGTGTGTGTGTATATGTATATATGTGTATATGTAAATTAGGTGTGTGTGAATATATGTGTATATGTAAAGTAGGTGTGTGTGTGAGGTGTTTGTATATATGTGTATATGTAAATTAGGTGTGTGTGAATATATGTGTATATGTAAATTAGGTGTGTGTGTGTGTGTGTATATGTATATATGTGTATATGTAAATTAGGTGTGTGTGAATATATGTCTATATGTAAAGTAGGTGTGTGTGTGTGTATATGTATATATGTGTATATGTAAATTAGGTCTGTGAATGTATATGTAAAGTCTGTGTGTGTTATATATGTAAAGTAGGTGTGTGTGTGCATGTGTGTTTATATGTGAAGTAGGCGTGTGTGTTTATGAATTGCGAGTATGTTTGCGTGATTGTCTGGCTCCTAAGGTCAAATTAAATTTGTCAAGCCCTGTTAAAGCATTCAGCCAAGTTCTCCTCTACTCACCCTGATGCACCAGTTAAAAGCTATCCATCAAGTTTGTAATCGAAAGCCAAGAGAGAGAGCAGCCAATCACAGAGAAGAAAGAGATCAGGTGCATCCTGGGAAATAGAATGTTCTAAACATTGGTAATACGTTAAGGTGCAAGTAATTCCTGGGCTGATTACTGACCCAGACATCATGCGCCATGTGTAGCAGCGCCAGACAGTAGAGTAGGATTGGTTTTATAATTCGACAACAGCTGGATGGTCACAGGTTAAAACACCCTGACAATCCTGGCCTTCTGGTTCATATGTTATACCAAGCTCTAGAGAAAGGACATTATCCAGGTGCATAGAAATATGTATAAGAAGCATGTCCTAGTTTCCTGCAATTAATCACGGAGCTCGTATCTGCAGACACACTGTCAACCACGCATTCTGCTCCATTGTCAGGAGCCCAGAGTTCCAAGTGGTCACATGGATTATTCCCAGATGATAAGATAAACCTGGATAAAGAGAAGGATGTGATCTCTGCCTATCACTATTTATTTTACTGTAGTTCACTTTCCTACAGTGCCAGATACCCAGATACACTTTGGCTTTCTTGCACCATCAACAACAAACTATGTCTTTTTATTTACTTTAAAGAAATCTTAACTTTAATTCAGTGCAGTCCAGATCTTTAGTGCCCCAGCAACATGAGAACTAACAAAAAGTGTTGTATTGGAGCACATTAGAAGCATTTAGCCATTAGATAACATAAGTAACATTGTTAGCACATCCTCTACCCCCCTTTGTAACATACACAGAGTAACCAGACTACACAGGCATTAATGCATTAAGGCAATAAAGGATTGCACTAGCTGGGGGTTTTCACAGCAGATTAGATCATACACTTCTCAGAGTTATACACTTCAGTAGAACATGCTACCCAGAAGCCTAGCAACGCAATGCTTTGTGGGAGCATAAGTGCACCTCAGTGTACCAGCCTACCATTAATTGCAGGTGTGAATATACACCGATCAGCCATAACATTATGACCACTGACAGGTGGCAAGCCGGCGGAGGCAGTGTGATGCTTTGGGCAATGTTCTGCTGGGAAACCTTGGGTCCTGCAATTCATGTAGATGTTACTTTGACATGTACCACCTACCTAAGCATTGTTGCAGATCATGTACACCCTTTCATGGAAACTGTATTCCCTGATGGCATCGGCCTCTTTCAGTAGGATAATGCGCCCTGCCACAAAGCAAAAATGGTTCAGGAATGGTTTGAAGAACACAGCAATGAGTTCAAGGTGTTGACTTGGCCTCCAAATTCCCCAGATCTCAATCTACATCGAGCATCTGTGGGATGCAACTTACCTTGCAACTTACAAAACAAAGTCTATGGATTTTCTGTGCACCTATGACATGGGCAGGGATAGGCAAAGTGTCCGTACAAGGACGTTAGTCTCCATGGCAATGACCACAGGACATCATTAAATTGTCCGTAACAAAGTCCAGAAATTCTCCACCATGACCACTGTTGGTGCCTTCCTCTGGTATATGTAGTCCAGCAGCATGTACCCAGCACTGGCTAGTTCACTTTACCGCATTACAATCTTCCAAGATCCAGTAATTCCGCCTGTATTGTTTAGAATTCATTGTAACTTTGACAGGACCACTAGTGGGATTCTGAAGCCCAGCAAAAAAAATAAAAAAGTCCTTCCATTCACTGATTTGTCACAACAATTCAGTATTCTCCAGCAGTTCCTTGGCCTCAGAAGACATTTGACCTACTCCCGGACACAACTGAACGTCAGTTTCAGGATTTCACATAGAACAATGACCAGGCTGACGTTTCTTTTTCTCTTGTTGCCGCTAGTAATTCACTCAGTTCAGTTTAACATTGATGAACAGACTTACTCTGGCAAAATCCAAGAATACGAGAACAGTTGTTTTTTTGTTTTTGCGTGCATTCAGGCATCACGCACGCTTTTCTGGGACGCCATTAATAATTTCTTTGCCGCCAGGGACAAGCATTACATTTTTAAATACCCCAGCATGCATCGAAAGAAGCAGGAAAGTTACTTTCTTGTCTGTTTGTTTTAATTATTATGCAATCCACTCCTAAGAATATGTAACATGAACAGAGAGCCTAGTGAGGCTGTATCAATGTGTAGCTACGGAATCTGCCATGTTTTCATAAAAATGTATTGGCCTTTCAGAGGGCCGTATTTAAATAAAAAGTACAAAAGTGCTAAAATAATAGTAATAACCATGGAAACCAATGGAATTCCATGACACTTTGCTCCAAATTTAGCACTCTAGCGCTGATAAATGTGGCCCTTAACCCCTTCATGACGCAAGGTGCTTGCGTCCCAAACGACGCAAGCACCAAAACGTCACAAATTGTTCCTGGCCACCGATCACAAGCTGATCGGTAGCCAGGAACACTCTGGCAGAGACCCGATCAGGGTCTCAATAGTTGTGAGCACCGGCTACCATTTCCCTGTCGGACTGAGGCCACTCAAAGTGGCCTCAGATGACAGGTGGGACCCCGGTGCAAGTGCCTGCAGCGGGATCCGAAAACAGCTCATCGCGGGGAGCCGCGATGAGCTGTTTAACAAAGGACATACTATGCCGTCCTAACGACTTTAAGGCACTTAAAGTCAGGACAGCATAGTACGTCCCAACGTCACGAAGGGGTTAAACTTTGAAATTGCATTATTTGAGGTTAGCGGATTTAAAGGGACACTCCCAGCAAAAAAATGAAAAGGCTTTATTTATTTTTTTTGCATTGTTGATTTCAGATATGTATTTTGTTTTCCTTATGCAAGTTTATTTTATGAAATATTTTACTGAAACAAATGTGACTGGGTGCCACCATTTTGTGAAATATAGTGTTTTTGATAAGCTAAGTAACCTATTGTCAATATTTGTCTATAAAAGCCTTTTCTATTAGATTTGACATCCACTATACTTATGTATGTCCTTAAGAACTGTCCACCCTGCTTATGTACTTTCGTTATGTATTTTGTGTTTTTATATGTTGTTCTATCTTTTCTTTATTTTATTCTATGAAAATCAATAAATAATAGATTTAAAAGGAAAAAAAAGGAAGGAAAAGGAGAGAGAAAAAAAAAAAGATGCACAGGAACCAGTAAGAAAGCAGGGGAGTATCTTATGACATCATCATGCAGGCTTTGGCAACAGTTGTAAAGTGAGACTTACTGGAAGATTTTAGGGAATGTTGCAACATGGGTCAAATTCTCAAAATGGATGCTGGAGATAAACACACAATTTCATTCTTACTTTTATATGCAATTAATTAAATTTAAAAAAACATAGTGGCATATGTCTTATACATGTGTTTGTTTTAAATGCACAGGTAATCTAGTTACATCTTATGTAAGTGGTAGTTTCCCTTTAAGATGGCAGTCTGTACAGTAGCATGTATTGTATGGTACTGAGCAAGACTTTTTGGTTTTCTAAGTTGAGAGGTTGCAAGCTCTACAAAACATATCTCAACATTAGACAAAAAGGGTGGTCGGATTTCTTGGATTTACTAGAACAGTCATTTCATTTTAACAAATCTCTCATGCAACTTATTCCCAGGACAGTACAACAGCCAAGAATAAAGGATGAGGTTGTGAAGTATTCGCACGGATAAACTTTAATATTAAACACCAGACTGTACGATGGTAACAGGAAGAACCGAATTAATGTCCTGCATCTCTGTGCCTAAGGAAACCTGGAGTGCACGGCACTGTATATTTAGAAAAGGTTCTTGGGCTCTGGGAAATATTAAAAGTTAAATGTTCAAAAATTCAAAAAAAAAAAAAAAGAACTTTCAAGATAAACGAGAGTCTGGAAATCCTCTGAATAAGTATTTGTTATGGACACAGCACAGCTTAAGGGGACTGAATCACCTGACATTAACTTTCAATGTAGCGAATATAAAAATGGTGACAGGTGATGTCATAACTAGGAGACGCCACAGACACAATTAGAACACTCCTTTCTCCTAATTTAGGCATTTGGTAACAATATGTATAGATAATTTTCAATCATTTTTGATTCTCTACATTGTCAATAAAAACAATGTTTTGGTGGTACATGGGAATTGTACAGTATACCATACAAAATGTTGTTTACCTGCCTTCTTCTTTTTCTTCCCCGTGCTCAAGGAATTCACTTTTTTTTTTTTTAAAGCAGAAGAAGCACAGAGCAGTGAATACACATGAATGTGTGTCCAATATATCTAGTTCCAACTAGCTTATTATGTGCATGTCCAATCATTTTTAACATATGTGAAATGCACTCTTACTATTCCTGTCGTTATCCATGGAAAATAATTCCATAGAAGCCTCTAAATTCAGTGAGATCCAATAAGGCGTGCTTGGCGAGATGGGCAGTACCGTTTCTACAGCAACGGCGATTATTATGACACTTTGGGGGGGGGCGTGTATTAAACTAGTGCAATGCGTAAAAAGAGGTGGTAATCATAATAATTGTAGCTAAAATAAAAACATAATTTGAAAAAAAAAATTGTGATTTTTGCGAGTTTAAAAATTAGAATGCGGTTAATACAACTGCATTATTTTTTGCGATTTATATTATGCATATTAATTAAAATAGCGTTTATTTTGATGCCGTAAATAACATTTTAGCTCTCATTTTATTTCGTTTAGCGAACAGTTCTGCGCATTACGGGTATTTTTTAACGACGTGCAAACAGATTACTAATTACAGGGGTGCATTATTATTGTTTGGCTAATTTTTGCGGTTCCTTGCTACATGCCCCCCCCCCCCCCCCCACACTTTTTTGCCGTTTTTATGCTTTAGTAAGAGACAGTGATTTCTTCTCATGCTAGAGCTTCGACACGACACGTGCAAAATAATATAATCCCTTGCTCGTTAAGCTCATTAGCTGGCTGGCCCACCCTTTAATGATTAATGCAGAAGAAGGGAATTGGAATTTTCTACAAGGAAAAATAATGTTATTCCACCTTATTGCACTAAGTGCTCTGCATCTGGAAGACATCTAGAGAAAAGTACGGTTTACACGGAAACCTTATACTGTTATCTTTCCAGAATATAACAAACAGTCTGTTTCCACGTCTACTGATTCCGCTACAGAGCAAATCCTGACGGATACAAGCATCGGACCAGCGCGGCGCTGTCCAGTACAGTCATTTCATGCAGGCTGGAAATCTACCATGTAACAGGGTATAAACGTGTCTGTAAACAGATGATATTTACTGATTTAAGTAAAACGAAAGACAAGTGAACTGCATTAAGACAATAAAAATATATATTTATTTATTTTTTTACCCAAAGACACAGGCATTTAGAACTCTCAAATGTAGATGGGAAGACATGTAGGGTGATTTCCCGCTGAAACTCATTAACCAAATGTATACGTGAGAGGCTGTTATTACAGGGTATGATCCACCCAGCGGTTGTCTGAAATGTTTGTTTGTTAGATAAGCACTATATCATGTACAGTAAAGAAAACAGATCTGCCAGTTTTTCTTCCTCGACTCTTCCTATCTCCTAACAGATAATAGTTATTGTGCTGTTGCTATAGCTACAGTCTTTGCCGATCTCTCTATTACAGGGGCATCCAATGTGCGGCCCGTGGGCCAAAAGAGACCCATTTGACAGCAAGGTGCAGACCACCTAACAACTGCGCAGGGAAAGGGGCCATCGAAAAATGAATAGAGATTTCACCTAACTTTTAAAAAATGCTGGGTCGGCAAAAAACTATTTTCAAACTAACCAATAATGGGGCTGGGACAGGGAGGCTTCTGATTGGTCGGCCAATCAGATGCCTCCTTTTGCCATTTGAAACGACAGCATTGTCAGGCTGAGATCTCATTCTGCATCTGTCCTCCACGAAGGACGGATGTATCAGTTAGAGTGCGACCTCTTTGGGGGGGGGGGGTTATTGGGTTGTTGGCACAGTATTATTTTTTATTTTTATTTTTTAAGATATAGGTGGGTTCATTTTTATTTTTAATCTTTGGATGGCCCCTTTTCCTGGTCTGAAGATGGGGAGCGAGGGAGGGGGGGTAGGCAGTGACTTCCCCTGGCCACCTCCATGGCACTCAAAGCTTGTTTTTCCCCCTGGCTGCTAAGGACCATTTATTTTATTTATTTATGGGGCCAGGGGCATAAAGTCATCCACCAGCCTCAGGGCAGCCATGATTTTATTTGTTAATGGGGCCACAGGAACTACTGGGCTTTAAAACCCCATGTACATAAATGATGTTGTCAGTGGATCCAACCAAGGGAATAAATTCCATATAATAAAAAACACTGGTTCCCACCTACAAGAGACAACTACATTAATTACACTTTCAGCTGTATCAAGTTTGTCAAATAAAACGAAATCCCTGAACAAAGATTTTTTAATAAATAACTACGCATCACAGAGGGGTCCTAGGTGGATGCTCAAACTGCTACAGATACATAGAAATATAATAGAAGGTGTCTACACAACGTGTAAGAATATGCTCCCTATTCTAGGTTGCAGGTTCAATCCTTCAAAGGTCGACACAATGAAATTAGGTAATGGTTACATCCCCTGGATGTTGGGAAAAAGTCACATCTCAGAGAATATCTGAATGTATCTTTCCAATTAAGCACTTTGTTGTTTTTATCATCATCATCATATCTACTGGTGTTGACCATTACTAATATTGTAATGCACATTGCGGGTTAATAAAAAAAAAAAAAAACCTGTCACTGCAAAGTGTCGGGAGTTTTATAAAAATGTGTTTTTTTTTTAATTATGTACGACCCTTTGCAGTGCGGGAGCGAGACCACAGCCAAACAGTGGCTGCAACGTCTCAGTTTTTAATTTGGCTACGATGGCGCACTGAGCGCCGTCACAACCTGGTAGCGCCATTTGTGGTGCAGACTTCCGAAATTTGTTGGGAGTTTTTTTTTTTGTTTTTTTTTACATAGGCGCACATGCCGATAGCGCCACTATTTGGAGTGTGCGCCATCTTTATACATAGCCCCCATTGTACTTCACATACAGAAAAAGTGGAAAAGTGGTCTCTGCTGTGCCTTTAAGTGGATTAAGTCCAATATCCATTATGTAACAATCAGAGCACAGAGGTTGTACCAGGGAGGGATACAAGCTGTGGGAAAGAATCCAGCGGACAGACTGTACGTTACAGTAAGACTCCATACATTGCTGCTCTTTATGGAATTCCGACCACATGTAGAAAACGTAAACAGGATGTTTTATGGGCCTTCGTTGACCTGGAAAAGAATCTGCCAGGGAAATGCTTCCCAAAGCAATTAACTTAGGAATAAGCTTGTAATGACCTTAATGACACAGCAATGACCTTGGAATCTGTTTTTGTGTAGAAACTACTAAGATGTGATTTAAACAGCCTGTCACTGGGTTACTGTAGCCGTGTGCCACGAGAGTCCTGTATCTATTACAGAATGAAACTTCTCTGGGCTATAAAAGAAAAGACCTGCCTTCCATGCATCACAGTCTGCTTCAGACATTTCGGATGGCAGGATCAATATCCTTGGCAGGCTGTCCTCATGTCCCCAGCTGCTGTTTGTAAATTTTACAGAGTTGGACGCAAGATGCAAGTAATTTCTGCACCTATACCACTCTCCAGACGCCAGTAGAGGGAAGCACCTAGGAGCATTAGTGTCACTGATGGGTGGCATATATGGATTGTGGATACCCAGCCAAATGGTTGGTGGAAGGAATGGTCAGTATGAATGGCCAGGGTCAGCACACCAGAGTTCAAAACAGTAAGGGAGGAGTCAAGGTCAAAAACACAGGGAGAGCGGATCGAGAGTAGTCAGGTCAGCCGAGACAGTAATCAAGGTCTTAGGACAAAAGCCTTAGGAAAGCACAGAGCCACTATCGCAGGTAACTCTGAACACATCCAGAGGGATTTAAATATGATTTTGGTGCCAGGAGAGTGACTGGGAGGCGGGGGAATAAAAAAGTATAAATGTCCCTTTAATTTTGCTGATCAAGGCTGGCGAAAGCTGCGTTTTGGGAGAGCCTGGGGAGCGGGGGTAACAGCAGGGAGTTTCTGGGTTTGCTCAGAAGGGATGCAATGTCAAGTGGGTGGAGTTGTGTTCCTGGGGCATCCTGACCGAAGCTTTAAAAATACTTTTATGTGTAGAAAATGACACATCACCTGTAGAACCTGTTCAGACCTCAGGGTGGCAGGTTCAATACCTGATGCAATCAACGCAGCACTTCATCCTTGAGAGGTTAATAAGATGGGTACCATTAAATTGGTTATTCCCCTGGATGATAGGGAATATGCAACATCAGAGTAGGTACCTGGAAATGAGGGAATATCACAATATTCCTGATTAAATAATAGGAGAGTTGTAGAATTTATCCAGCTAAGCTATTATGACCTGATTTTACTCAATTCACTACAGTTTGCCATTTTGTGAATATGCCCCAATATTTAATCAACTGTACTAATAGAATAAAAGGGCATACAGTACACTAAAAAAAAAGTACAGTATCAAGTTTCTTTAGGTTTACTGCTATAACTTTGCGTAACTGTATACTCTGCTGAGCATTTTCATAATAAACACAGTAGAGACATTGCATACTTTTAGAGAAAGTAATTTTCCTTTGAAATCCTTGGTACCTTGAGCTTTACTTAACAGTCTAACGGGGGAAGGAAGGAAAGAGCACAGGGGGAGCCTTTCTTCCGCCACACAGTTCAAAGAAAGAAAAAAAGTTACAAATAATAAATAGTGTAAAATATCAGGGTATGGAAACTTCTGTATAGATTTTTGCAAACGTTGGACACCTTTGTTTTTTTTACTAAGATAACTTTTATAACCAATTGTCTTTTCATACTTGTATTTTATAATGACAAATAGAAAAATATATACACAATATCATGGTAATATTATTATGGAAAGTTAAACACAGATGTAACATTTATCAAGCAATAAGGGTAGAGGGGTCATGTACATTATGCTAACCAAGGTAAGTTCCCAAAATGAATGAATGTTTTTTCAGGGGAGGCACGTGCTCCTCTTGCCCCCCTTTGGACCTCCATGGCAGTTAGTTAATCCAGGGAGAAAGCAATTTACAATTTTGGAGTCAACAAGCATTTTTTTTTTGTATTTTTTTTAAAATCAAAATTGGACAGAGGCCTGACTTGTCTTTCTATGAATGATATTTTCTTTATAACAGTATCACATCTGACATATGTATCGCAGATGCCGTTATACAAATATACAAACATTAAAAGGTAGGTCTGGAATAAACATTCGGTTGAACATGCCACAATTTTTGCAATTATAAAGTATAAAGTAAATAGTTATAAAGTAGATAAGACACAGTTTCAGCCTTTTTTATTTCCAGTTCCCATAGCACCATAGTATACCAAGGCACTCTCCCTACCTATTCATTGGCTATGCGGTGACTATGATGTGTGGAGACTTAACTCTCCATTCGCATCGGTTCCCACCAGAGGAAGACTGCCGGGCACATGTTTCACCAGTTCATTAATGTTTTGGGGGGTGGAGAATGTGAGTGTTTGGTATGACAGATGCATATGGCCTGACAGATGTTCTCCATTCTACAATATGCTTTAATCAGCTGTAACATGGCTGGGTACAGACATCTGTACCAGCCATGTAACTTGCGGATATCCCTGATGCCTTCAGCAATAAGTGAACATGCCTGCAAGATTAGTAAGGAATTTGATCTGTTGTGGTTTTGAAGACCAAAGAGAGAAGACGCTTTCTATGGTGTCCAGACTGTCTAAGGTAGCGATAGCCAAATACGCCAGCAGTTCTCACCAACCACAGACAGACGCGCGGTTGACAGGGAGCCCCAAAATCAACTAGATATTTATTTGCTTCTGTTCAAGTTTGGATTTGTAAAGATGACTTGGCTGTCATCATGTTTCTCTATATTGAGAGGCTCACTTTCTCACAAACATCTGTGGGTGCAACTGACCCTTTGGCACTTGCAAGGGAGGGCTGGCAAGGGGTGCGGAGGGGCAATGTCTAAACTGCTCTCTAAAGTGTCTCAACGGGCTGGGGCTGCACCCTTTTTCATGTCTAACAGTACCTTCTTTGGGTGAGGTTCTAGCTGGGATCAACAAGTTAGGATAGAAATCCCCGAGGTCAGGTATGCTCCATATTCTGGCTTTCACGCAGACCCCGTAGGCATGCACTTGTGTGAGAGGGAAGACTCTCCCTGTCTCCACCTTCGCAGCCTCAATCCCCCCTCTGCATTTCTGGATCTGAGGTCGAGAAGGCAATAAAGGGCAAATAGGTAATAAAACTGGGTAAAAGTGTACAATCATCGATGGCCATTGCCTAGACATTGGTGTTTTACATGTATTTGTTATACTGTGAGTGTGGTTTTTTGTTTTATTCAAGGGATTCCTCGCCAACCTGTTGTAATCATTGGCATGGTGGACAGCCCTGTAGGAGGCTATGTTTCACTTGGGAAGTATTGTAATATTTATTTATTAGTGTTATGCACATGCCACTCTGTATACATTTTCTTTTTTATATTGAGGACTTTGAGAAACATGTATAATTTCACATTCACTCTACCATCTGTTGAATTTCTGGTGCGTCCTGAAGGCCTCTGGGGCTTGATATTTTTAGATAATCTGTTCACTGCATGGGTCACGTTTTGGTATGTTTAACTGCAGGATATCTGCAATCTCATGTTTCCACAATGAATTATCTGTAAACATAACATGGGTGATGACTCTGATTACCACCGAATGCCATCCTTTAACTTGTTATCTGAAAACTCCGTCACAGCCCCTAACAATCAGTCCTTCTGTATTATGTGGACTGCCGACATAAATGGGACACCGAGTTTGAAACATACAAATACATCAAGGCATTTAAAGGGGCAGTGAGAGGGCTGTGGATTGGTTTAGTAACCGTCTGGGTACTGCGGTAAACAGCCACTTATATAATGTCAAAAACAGTTCATGATTTGACAGACATATTGAATTTGTCGTAATGGGAGTGTTCTTCACACTCTGTTCTTCGCGGCCGCTTCATCACAGCAGTTACAGCGGCTGACGTTCATCGTGGCTATTTCGTCACGGCGCAATGAACTTAGGTTAGTTTTAGAGTTTGTTTAGGCTTAATATTAGGGTAAGGGGTTAGTTTTATAGTTAGGGGTTAGTTTTATGGTTAGGGGTTAGTTTTATGGTTAGGGGTTAGTTTTATGGTTAAGGGTTAGTTTTATGGTTAAGGGTTAGTTTTAAGATTATGGTTTGTACTAGGGTTAGGATTAGGAGTTATATTTAGGTTCAGTACTAGTACTAGGGTTAGTATTAGGAGTTTTCACAGAGTTGGTATTAACATTAGGGATTTGGAAGGATTGAGGGCGCAGAATGTCATACAGGGAACATAAAAATAGAAATAGAAAACACATATAGTGCAATAAAGTTTAAAACAACAGTGTGCTGAGTGGTGTATATGAGAAGCGCACTCACAAACATCCGGAATAATAGGCCTTTAAGAGCGATGAAGTTCCTTAAAAAGTTTCTATTTAATCTGCACAGTTGGGATAAAAACATTAAAACAATACACAACACTCTTATTAGAGTTTGTCTAATAAGGGTATTTATTGTTTGTTTAAACTTTTTTTGGCGATACACTAGTCACCTTTAAGCACATTAGGGGTCAATATTAGGGTTGGGGGTTTCTAGAGTTAGAAGCTGTCGGCAATGACATTTCAGCACCTAAACGGACGCGCTGAACGGTCAGCGACGAAACGGCCGCGAAGAACAGTCATAAACCCTGCATTTTTTTTACAGACAAGTAAAATCAAGGTTACAATACAGCTATGTTTTTAACACAGGCAATGACAGACCAGACTGACCAGTTGGTTCTTATCTCCAGTCAAAATCTAGGTTTTATTGTAACATTAACAGATGTTTAAAATAAGCTTTTTGTTGGGGGGCGGGGGGGGGGGGGGGACGGACACTCTTGCCTGCATATCGCACAGCAATGAAGAAAGCTCTCACATGGAAACATCTGATAAACTCACTTGAACTTTTCATGAAGTACGAGATGTAACCAATACACAACCAAACCAGATGTCTTCCATTTCCCCACAGACACATGGCTAATGCACTCTTGGAGGAGAGGAGAACATGACAGAAATGTTCATCTGTATAAAAGGAATTAAAAAGAAGCATAGAGAATGAAGACTGGAACAAGTGGCCGCGTTTTAAAAGGTCAGGGGTGGAAAAGTTAGGGTTGGGCAACATGTTGCAATGGATCGGGGATCGATGCTGTTCCTAATAGCTCTCATGCCCGTTGGACTGCACAACATTGATGTTCCAAGCAATCAACTGGAGTAAGAGGTCCATGAAGGGACCAATCAGGGCCCTGAACAGATAACCGGAGCTCTGATTGGTCCATGAAGGGACCAATCAGGGCCCTGAACAGATAACCGGGACACTGATTTGGCACTGTTTCTGCGTGTTCCTCTAACTCCCAATTAGCTGTTGAGGTTCCAACTGGAAATCAGAAAACACATCGTTATCAGCCGAAACTAGATTATTGAGAACATCAGGAAACTTCCAAATTTATGGAAAGTAAAAATAAAAATGAGGGGGCATTAATATAATATGTGAACTGCCCATCAATGTTGCCTCTGGTTATGTTTTCCTCAGCATACCACCAAAGACAGAGTGAGTAGGACAAAGTCACACTCACTAGTATAATATATTGACTAATGCCTGAGAAAGGCACCTAGCAACTTGGTCTTGAAAGCTTGCAATCAAACTCTCAGTTAGCCAATACATTTTAACTGTACCTGGTTTTTTACACGGCTAACAGAGTACTACTCTTTTAACTGCATTATAACACACACTTACAAATCGGCTTCAAACTCAACATTGATCCACAGTGAGTTAGACATTCATACTGCTGCTGGGAAAGCACTCACCTTACTATTATTTTGAAAGAGAAAAAAACGTTCTACACTTTATCATATATAAGTTCTTTCTCCCTGCCTACAAAATATGATTAGTTATTTAGTTACGACGGAAGCAATTCTGGAGTTAAAGTGGAATTAAAAACTTTTTTTTTTTTTTACTGTGTTATATCACTGAGCCTTAGCTCTGCTGCAGGGTCTGCAACATCGGCAACTCTACAGTGGCCGATTTGTCCCATCTAGCTGCTGTAGAAGACACACCCGATATTGTCTGTGCCGGCTATGCACATTTTCTAAATAGCCACTGGAGAACTATATCTCTCATGATTCTAAGATGCCTACACATCAGAAATGTGCAATGTTTGGCACAAGAAGAAAAAAATATATAATAAAGCGAAGCTGTAATCGCGGGAGCACCCCAGAGAGAGAAGACCGGATATCCAAGATGGCGCCCTGCTCACAAGAATACTGTCTGCAAGAATGCCAACAGGTAAGTAAATGCATAATGTAATTATTAAAATGATTAATGTTTATGTATTACATGAAGTACAAATATGTTGAAATAAAAGTGAATTAACCCCTTTGTGACGCATGGTGCTGTGGACCCAGAAAACGCAACCACCAAAGTGCCACGTTTTGTTCCTGGGCACCGATCACAAGGTGGGACACAATGGCAGAGACCCGATTAGGGTCTTAAACCCTGCCAAATGATCGATAGACCTCCCGACGTCACGTGTGAGTTTGCGAAGTTTACTGAAATGTGGCCGGTGCTAGCTTGGAGCACTGACTACATTTCTCCTGTCAGACTAAGCCCACTCAAAGTGGCCTTACCTGACAGGTAGGATCCCACTGGAGGGACTCAGGGATTGGCTGTGCACACGCTGACACGTCCGTGCTGATTGGCTGAGCACGCGCTGACACTCAGGTGAGAGGCAGAGCTCAGACTAAACCCATCTGTCTCTCCAAAAAACATACACTGCATCTGTTTTTTTCCCTTGGGGCACCCCAAAAACCTAGAATACCCCTTCTAAAAGATAGTGACTTTTGTAATGCGCCATATTGACTGGAACCCTGTTTCTTATTTTGCGCTAGGTTTTTACATTGCCAAATCATCCCTTACAGTTTCAGGTAAACGTTTCTGGAGTGAGCGCCTAACAAAGTGTGGAGAGGAAGGATGCTCAGTCAAACTACAATGATCAAATGCTTGCTTCGTCCTTTAAAGGGGCAAGCACATCCAATGTTGAGGGAGCATGCGCAGCATCCTGCTCTCCACCCTTCTTCACTGTTCGGATCTCTGTAAAGCTAGAAGAAACAACCAGGTACAACAGCTGTCTGGCGTTTCAGCTTGGAAAAAAAAAATCTGCCTTACTGAGCTCAGGAAAAACAAAACAAAAAAAAGTTGTGGTGTAGTATCCCTTTAAATTCTTCTCCAGGATAAAGTATGATTCAATACATACAGTGTATTTTATGTATGCAGAAATGTAGAAAGTTGAACCACTGCCTTTGTCTGTTATCTATTTAGGTCAATGTAGGAGGAAAAAAGTTTTAGCACTGTTCAAAGGAATATATTAATGGTAATTTGAAAGCTTTTGAAAAACAGAAACATTTCCAGCATTTTTTTTTTTTTTTGTGTGCAGTTCATCAACTCTAATTTCTTGGACAGCCAGAGTTTTTATTTATAACATTTTCTGTAAAAAATAAATAAAAAAACAACATAGATCTGAGGAAAGAAACAGTAAACATTGCACGTTTCCAACATTGTTTGTATACTGCCCTTAAAGGGACAGTATCACCTAAACATTGCTTGCACTGTGAATGTAAACAATGGAAAAGTAATCTATACACTGTGCTGGCACAATTGCAAATATATGCCTAAATTGAGGGAGAAAAATGTGTTCAAATATGACAGGAGTCTCCTGTTTATGACATCACTTGTGGCTTGATTTAACTTGTAAATCTGCCAACACAATGTATAGATCCTGTTTTATTCTCTACATTCACAGTAAAAACTATGTTTAGGTGAAAAAGTCCATGTAAGCCTAGTTATTTCTTAGGAGCCACGATGATCCAGAAATTCTTATGAATGGGGGCTCTCGTTCTGTTTATAGAAAGCCAATAGTATTACACGTATTCTATAAGCCGAAAGTCTATAAACCGAAGGTCGTTCGGTTTATAGACTTTCGGTTTATAGAATTTCTTATGAATGGGGACTCTAGTTCGGTTTATAGAAAGCCAATAGCATTACATGTATTCCATAAGCCGAAAGTCAATAAACTGAACGAAGTTTGGTTTATAGACTTTAGGTTTATGGAATGTGTAGGTCAATTGATTCGTCCGAACGAATAAAACGAAAAGGAAAATAATGAACGAATTTCGTCTGAAACGAATACAGTAATGAACGAAATTTGTTTTAGATGAAATAAATAACATTTTCGTCCGAATGGACGAAAACGAAACGAAAATTTTAGTTTTGCACATGTCTACTTTAAATGCACAAATGATTGACAATGCATCAGTGCTTTAATTGAGCAAAACACTTAACCTGCTTTAATTGATGTTGAAAAGCCCAGAAAAAAATGTATTGCAAAGATCATGGAGAAAAATGATAATGCTTATCCTTTGTGTGCTGCTACTTCTTCCTCAGTACCTTCCAGCTTTGCTTAGTTAGTGCCATAAGATACCTTTTTAGTATACTTAGTTTCAAAGTATACCTCTACAAATAATGTAACCGATTGCTCATTACCAAATACATACTATTTTAGTTTAAATCCCAATTACAACAGTTTTGGGGCGTATAAAATAAGTAAAGAATTTAATCACAAAAAGTCAATACATGGGGGTAGCACTTACAGCAGATATAATTAACTGTCATTATGTTTGCATCATGTGGATAGTACTAAAATGGTTTATCTTTAATACTCTCTCTAAAGTAATCTGAATTGTGCACAGACTATTTAATATTACGTATGGCTGTATTCAAATTTTAACATCTTTATTCTAAAAATCTATTGAATTTACACTATATAGGGAGGGAAGGGGGGGAGAGGCAGCATTGGGAAAATCTGGGGGAGGGAGGGGGGGAGAGGCAGCATTGGGAAAATCTGGGGGAGGGATGGGTGGAGAGGCAGCATTGGGAAAATCTGGGGGAGGGATGGGTGGAGAGGCAGCATTGGGAAAATCTGGGGGAGGGGGGGAGAGGAAGCATTGGGAAAATCTGGGGGAGGGAGGGGGAGAGGCAGCTTTGGGTAAATCTGGGGGTGGGAGCATTGGGAAAGTCTGAGGGAGGCAGCATTGGCCACACTAGTTAAGTCTGGTGGATATGGGCAGCATTGGCTAAGTATGGTGGGTAGATGGCTGTGGGGGCGATGCATTGGCTACGTCAGGGGCAGATGGGCAAATAAAAGTAAATAAAAACAAGAAATGCATGTTTTGCTATCATAATTTTTATTAAATATGGAAAAAGCAATTTACATGTGAATATATACAAGTTAAACTTGTTTCCTATAGGGTAGTCTTATATGCAGGCTTTTAATGTATTTCCTAAAGGAATATCCAACTTTTGGGGGGTTGTCTTATTATCAGGGTCGTCTTATAATCGAGCAAATACGGTAAAATGCGTTGGCAAATAAGAACCATCCGACCCATCTAGCCTGCACAATTTCTGAAAAAGAATATTTCCTTATCTTATGTCTAGGATAGATATAAGAAAGTGTGACCGAATATTGCAGATTACGGGGGGCAGGGGGCCTCACACTAAACATCTAAATGCTAAACTGCTTGAAATGAATGAAAAAGAAAAGAAATGTAAAAATATATTGCAGAAACATCCTTTTCTTAATAGACATCGTGTCCTACTTTCCATAGAAACCACAACCGCCTGCAAAAGCATCATAAACAGATGGCCGGCAGGAATAAGAACGCAGAGAACATTGGGCAGGCAGAAGAAAGGTTTACCCAACAGTTGTAGAGTGTCTTAATACTAAACAATGAATTTGGGTCAATTGACCACAGAATTGCAAAACCTTGGCCAAAACATCACCCACTCTGATTTCAACGCCGTTGCCAATGGGTGAGAGCTAGACCTGTGAGGGAACCTTCCCCAAAACATCTGATTCAGCAACGTATGGGTAATTTTTAGCTTACGTTATCGCTCAATGCGGAGGTTCATCATGCTTTGGAGGAAGTGATGTCATGCTTTGGAGGAAGTGATGTCGGTAAACTGGGAGGAGGATTGGCATTGGCCACCACACCAAATTGCTCGAATCCTGAATAAGCCAAAAAGCCGAAATGTGTTTTTTTGTTGTTGTTTTTTTACATTGCCACATGTTGATCGAGAGGCTTTATCCCCGTCTGTTTGTTGGGCTCCAGCTTTTTATATGAATACATTCCATGCTAGAAACGTCCTGTGGGTCCTTTATTATTGTGCATCATGTTGGCAGGTTACTGTGACAGTGGTGCTGGTGTGTTTTATATTTTTAACTGATGAATAAAACCTTTTTGAAGATTTCCCTACAGGCTCCTAACTACAGTACAGTTCTATTATGTATTATAACCAACCATATTAAGAATATTAAAGGTTAAAGGTTCTCTCACTTGAAAATTAGCTACCTTTTAAATCAATATTAAATACATGTTATATATATATATATATATATATACACACACACACACACACACACACACCGATTATGACCACTGACGGGTGTCAAGCCGGTGGAGGCAGTGTGATGCTTTGGGCAATGTTCTGCTGGGAAACCTTGGGTACTGCCCTTCATGTGGATGCATTGGCCTCTTTAAGAAGGATAATGAGCCCGGCCACAAAGCAAAAAATAGTTCAGGAATGGTTTGAGGAACACAATAAAGAGTGCAAGGTATTGACTTGGTCTCCAAATTCCCCAGAGCTCAATCCAATTGAGCATCTGTGGGATGTGCTGGACAAACAAGTCCGATCCATGGAGGCCTCACCTCGCAACTTACAGGACTTAAAGCATCTGTTGCTAACGTCTTGGTGCCAGTTACCCCAGCACACCTTCAGAGGTCTAGTGGAGTCCACGCCTCGACGGGTCAGGGCTGTTTTTCAGTTATAATATAGATTGGGGGGTGGGGGGATATCTCTGTGGGGGGGTTTTAAACTCAATATCCCTATAGCAGGAACCAAACAGCTAGAATTTATCACCAGTTCTATGTAACCTCATATAGCCTCTTAGTCTATAAAGTTGCAGCATGGATTTTTTTTAGGCTTACCACTTGAGCACATGTAAAATCAGTGTTTATTGGAGGCCTGTGGTGTGTACATTATTCAGACTTCAACATCCAAGTATTAAAGTGTTATTGTATGACATGGGTCCAACAGGAGTCTTGAGGTCCAACACAAATACAATTTACAGTATACAGTGGTCGCATACACAGGGTAAGAATTCACATATATTATTATTGCCCCCATTTAGAAGAGGTCAGAACAATATTCCAAACCACACAATACTTGGGTGCCTGGCCATCTGCTATGGAATGTATAGATCAAAACATTATGATCCAAATATGGATACTTGTCTATACAAGTGACAAATAAATCCAGGAGTTTAACAGCAGCAAATAATAATAAGAAAGTATCCTTTCAATATGGAGAATAATGTTTTCTTTTCTAAGCCATAGTTACATAGGAGTTTATGTTGAAAAAAGACTTGGGTCCATCAAGTTCATCCCTTTCCCTATCCCATGTATACCACTGTTGAGCCAAAAGAAGGCAAATTTCAATTTCTGCTTTCAGTGGGGAAAAAATTCCTTCTGGACTCCAAATGGCAATCAAACAGTGACATGACCTCCTTTCTCTCATAATTAGAAGAATGAGGGTAAAAAGACTTATTGAGCAAAAGAAAAAAAAATAACTCTGTTAGCTGGTAAAAAATAGCAAGAGCAAAATGAAATGACACATTTAAAGGCTTTTTATTTTTACTTTGCATTTTATACGTGGCTTTTCCACAGAGATATACGCTGAGCGAGCAAGCTCAACCAATAAGAGCAGCCGACCTCTGCTCGTTTCTGTATAAAGCCTACTTAGTTAGGGTGTCTACGCTTTATTTTTATTTTTTTTAGAAATCTTTAAAGGAAAGAATATAAATAAAGTTATTGGGGTCAACATGATGTTTTAGAATGTTGGGTAAGATCTCCCTTCATCTGACCAATGCGACCCAAGATTCTAAAAAACATGTCCACCACCTGATAGAGCTGTACAGTGCAAAGAGTGCTCAATAAGGTGCTTTATTGGTATTCTTTTGTTACAGCATTTCAATGGGATATCATTTCACATCTTTCGGTAAAGCATAATGTTTTGACAACGGTTGTCCTTCAAGACATCCGAGAGAGACAGACGCGCCTGCATGCTTAACAGGTAACATGGAGGACGCCGGGCAGAAGATCGACTGGGGGCCCTGCTCACAAGCTTCCAGGCCTTTTTGTCTTTTTTGTCCAACGTAGTAAGTAGCTCCCCCTCCATGCTCTGTACCAAATGCCATGCAAATTGTTGGCGCTGTAGAAATAAATGTTAGTGTACTATAATGCGTACACACCTTAAAAAGAACATGTCACTTTATCCTCTTACTTAAAAAAAATAAAAATAAAGTTTAGTTGATCTTTAACAACGTACAAACATTTCAGATAGCTACCGACCATGGAGACGCTGTATAACGCAAGCATTTACCCCGGATATAGTATAGCACAAAACTGTAAACAATAAGGTAGACCAAACGTAGTGGACTTATTCCCTTAAACAATTACTGCGAGCACCGTGCCTGTAAACAATGTTCTTGTTATGTTCTCCCAGAGTCTGGTTCTCATATAAGCTCTGCAGAAGCTCACAAAGCAAAAACAATGAACATCCTCTAAACTGGGCAGCTGACCCCCCAAGGAGGAACCTAGTGGGAAGATTTGCACTTCCTGATTTTCCTGCCAGACAAACTAGGCAGTAGTTGTACTGACTGCCAGACATTTCGTACTATGTTCTGTTTAACTGTTTGAGCAGTTCTGTATTCCATGAAAACAGCATTGTAGCGCATGTGCAGTGGTGCGGTCAGTCAACCCGACAGCGTTGCAAGCAGTACCGTTTTTGTTCGATTATAAGACGACCCTGATTATAAGACGACCCCCCAAAATTTGGATATTCCATTAGGAAAAAAACTAAAAGCCTGAATATAAGTAAGACTACCCTATAGGAAAAAAGTTCAACTTATATATATTCACATGTAAATGGCTTTTTTAATAAAAAATTATGATATAAAAAAATGCATTTCTTGTTTTTATTTCCTTTTATGTGCCAATGCTGCCTCTCTCTTTCCCTTGCCCCCAGCTTTCTCTCTCCCCCTCCCTTTGTCTCCCCCTCGCTCCCCTTGTCTCTGTCTCTTCCCCCCCTTGTTTCTCTCTGCAACCCCCCCTCCATCCCCTTGTCTCTGTCTCTTCCCCCCCCTCCCTCCCCTTGTCTCTGTCTCTTCCCCCCCTCCCTCCCCTTGTCTCTGTCTCTTCCCCCCCTCCCTCCCCTTGACTCTGTCTCTTCCCCCCCCTCCCACCCCTTGTCTCTGTCTCTTCCCCCCTCCCTCCCCTTGTTGCTCTCCCCCCCCCCCCCTCTGCCCCCCCCCCCCCCCCCCCCATGTCTTTCTACCCTCCGTCCCCCTAGTTTCTCAGATTATAAGACGACCTCGATTATAAGATGAGGGGTATTTTTCAGAATTTTTTTTCTGAAAAAACCTCGTCTTATAATCGAGCAAATATGGTATATTTAAAAGAAGAAAAACTACCACAACTAGAGGACATAGTCTTAAAGTAGAGGGGCAAAGATTTAAACGTAATATCAGCAAGTATTACTTTACTGAGAGGGTAGTGGATGTATGGAATAGCCTTCCAGCGGAAGTGGTAGAGGTAAACACAGTGAAGGAGTTTAAGCATGCGTGGGATAGGCACAAGGCTATCCTAGATATAAGATAGGGAACTGGGGAATAATAAAAGTATTAAGAAAATTGGGCAGACTAGATGGGCCGAATGGTTCTTATCTGCCGACACATTCTATGTTTCTATTCTCCAGAGTTTGCGGCCAAACTTTAGGCCAAAGTAGCTGAATTGGAAAAATTCTCCAGTGCATCTGAAGGGTAGAATTGTTCCAACTCCGCTACTTTGGCCTTAAAGGGACACTAAACTTTATATTTCACTTGTTCTTCTAATATAGAAGCACAAGTGAAATGTTAGTTGTTCCTAGTGTGAGGATAAACTGGCATCTACTTTTGATAGTACATACCAGTTTATCCTCTGACTGGCAGCTGCCATGCTTCCATAGGAAGATTAGATTGGCCTGCGTGCAGATCCGATTGGCCTGCGGGCAGATCCGATTGGCCTGCGTGCAGATCCGATTGGCCTGCGGGCAGATCCGATTGGCCTGCGGGCAGATCCGATTGGCCTGCGGGCAGATTAGATTGGCCTGCGGGCAGATTAGATTGGCCTGCGTGCAGATTAGATTGGCCTGCGTGCAGATTAGATTGGCCTGTGTGCAGATTAGATTGGCCTGCGTGCAGATTAGATTGCCTTGTGTTTCTAGGGTTGCCACCTTTTCTTAAAAAAAATACCGGCCTTGGTACTGTCTCCATAGACTTAACATTGGCCTAATGCCAATTTTTTACAGGCCTGCCGGTAAAATACCGGCCAGCTGGCAACCCTATGTGTTTCCCAAATTCAAGGCATTAAAGGGAGAATCTGGCATTGATAAACTCAGGTTGCAGAGTTGAAATCAGCACTGTTGAGAGATTTAGTACAGTCATCACACGAAATTACAACACAAAAGGCTCTACTCAGTAATGAAATGCAGGGAATTGAGATGCAAATTTCAAACTTAAAAGAACATTGCACCTTTTATAAACCCTTGCTTCCTTGAAGGAATCAAGGGTTAAAAAAAAAACAAACTTTGAAGTAAACCTGACACTTACCAATCAGCGGCTCGCCCTGCTCAGACTGCTGAATGCGAGGGTCATTCGCTGCTAGCAGAGAGAAAGACCATTGTTTATGCATGGGATCAGCAGGGGGGACCACAAGGCAATCTAATCTGCAGACGCATACTCATTGGCCAGTGCACTGGACCCACAAGTCTTGCACTCTACAGAATACACAATAAAATTCACAACCATGTATCTGCAAGTCGTCTGCCAGGACCCCTTTTGTTGGTCACACCCACAGTGTCAAAGATCTTTCATTGGTACAATCGGAAGACATGTCTGCCCTTAAAGTGGATCTGTCAATCTGCCAAATACCTCCACAATGCATGGATCAAATATTGCTCCCCATCTGAAGAAACAACATCCTCTTTGAAGGATGGAATCACTTTGCCCAGTCTTTCAGACAGCCGTTACAAACAGGTTACAAACACAGTCATGGGAAAATTCCGAAAAACAAAGCAAACAAACAAGCCTCTTTCTATTGTACGGACCTGTGGACCGCTTGCTTTGAGATCCTGCATGTGCGATTCGTACAAGAAACACATTTCTCTCTCAGATGCCCCGGCATAATAATGGGGCCTGGAAAAAGATCTGTCACTAAAGGAAATTACAACGTCATGTGAAATCATGACCACAGTTTTCACAGCCGATTCTCATTAGCACCAAGCACTGAACAAGACACATTCAAAGGGGATAAATCAAATATTAACACTTTGCAATACAGCGCATAAATCCTGCTTCCCAGTTGACATGTGATACTAAGGTGGCCCCCTCGGCAGCACTGTATTTAGAGCGAGGCAGACAAGGCAAGTGCCTAGGGCGACACTTGCCGTGTCTGCATGGGGTGGCAGAGGCTCTGGCTGGGGAGATCACGAGATCTCACCAGCCTCGCATGACCTGCCACGCTCATACTTCAGAACAGAGTGGGCAGGACGAGAGGCAGCGGGGAATGTCTGTCCTCCTTCACAGCTGCCTTCACTAGACACCAGTGAAATGTGGGCGATGGGGCATGTCCTGGGTTGAACGGACAAATCCTGGATATGCAAAGTGGGTGATGGGGCATGTCCTGGGGTGCAGGGACAAATCCTGGATATGCAATGTGGGTGATGGGGCATGTCCTGGGGTGCAGGGACAAATCCTGGATGTGCAATGTGGGTGATGGGGCATGTCCTGGGGTGCAGGGACAAATCCTGGACGTGCAATGTGGATGATGGGGCATGTCCTGGGGTGCAGGGACAAGTCCTGGATATGCAATGTGGGTGATGGGGCATGTCCTGGGGTGTAGGGACAAGTCCTGGATATGCAATGTGGGTGATGGGGCCTGTCCTGGGGTGCAGGGACAAATCCGGGATATGCAGTGTGGGTGATGGGGTATGTCCTGGGGTGCAGGGACAAATTCTGGATATACAACAAGGGTGCACTTTAGTCTTAAACATACGGTATGGGTTGCGTTATGGTTCTTTACCCAGAGACTTCCAATGGCCATGTGGTTCTTTAGCAGGTGCAGATAAGTGTTTAGTGCAGGTTCTTCATCTATATTATGATCCTTATATATTTATGATATAAAAGATGCTTATCACACAGGTATGAGTATGCTGCAAATACAGTGTAATTGGATATAGAGTCTATTGATTGGCAGCAACTGCAAAAACATGATATAAATTCATATAACCAAAGCCTCAAGAGAGGCAGCATTGGGCAAGTCTGGGGGAGAAGGGAGAGGCACCATTGGGCAAGTCTGGGGGAGGGGGAGAGGCAGCATTGGGCAAGTCTGGGGGAGAGGGGAGAAGCAACATTGGGTAAGTCTGGGGGAGGGGGAGAGGCAGCATTGGGTAAGTCTGGGGAGGGAGGGGGGAGTTGCAGCATTGGGTAAGTCGTGGGGATGCAGCATTGGCTAAGGCTGGGGGAGGCAGCATTAGCTATGGCTGGGTAGGGATGGGGAGGCAGCACTGGTTAAGTGTGGGGGTAGGGTCAGCATTGGCTACGTCTGGGGGCAGATGGCTGTGTGGGCAGCTGGGCAAGTAAAAGGAAATAAAAACAAGAAATGCATTTTTTTCTATCATCATTTTTATTAAATATGAAAAAGCAATTTACATGTGAATATATACAAGTTAAACGTTTTTCCTATAGGGTAGCCTTATATTCAGGCTTTACATTTTTTTCCTAAATGAACATACAAAGTTTGGGGGGTCGTCTTATAATCAGGGTCGTCTTATATTCAAGCAAATACGGTAGGTATCATACACCTGTTGGTATTATTGTGTCTGCTCTGAACAAGTACCTGTGTAATATGCACATATTACAAGTATGGTAATTAGTTATCATTTGGAGAACTTTGTTAATTTTGTTTATACTTTAAATGTTGCATTTTTTATTCCCATGCTGCTTGCTGGATGGTGGTTGGATCAGTAGACACTGATGTTTGTGATTAAATTAAACATGTTCAGATACACACCAGAATTGTAATAAACACATACATTTTATTAATTATTGAAATTAAAATTACCCCCCTTTTTTTCCCCCTGCATTTTAAACAATATTAGATTATGAAGAAACTGTTATATATACACATAACACTTTATAAATAAACTAAATAAATAATGTAATACGTTTGGTCTGGGCTTGGTCCCCAGCACATACTTGAAAATGAGTGAGATCTAGGGTTGCCACCTGGCCGGTATTTTACCGGCAGGCTGGTAAAAAATTGGCATTAGGCCAATGTTAAGTCTATGGAGACAGTACCAAGGCCGGTATTTTTTTGAAGAAAAGGTGGCAACACTAGTGAGATCCCGATGTATTTTTCCTGGTAAAATACTTTTATCAATAAATGACGTGATCAGCATTTTACAGTTGTCAATACAATGTAGAGTAAATACATTACAGACACACAGTCCTGGGGAAAAAAATCCATATATCCTTAACAACTTGGAAAAAAAACAAAAAAACATTTTAGAGAAAGCCCACCGAATTCTAGATTAGAATTGAAAACCAATTCCAGTAGCCTGCTACCTTCTCATCAAAGACAGACTGGATTTATGGCCATTATATTAATTAGATACGCTGTACATGCCTGAGGAAGGTTTCCCAACCAGGGGATGGCAATAAAGAGAGTCTCCTACCTGTAGCGTTTAAATCCCCTTCCCTTTCCGTTTCTCTCCTCTTCCTTGGGATTCCTCTCTTGAAGCAGGATCCTTCTGTGGGTTAAGCTCCGATAAGATGGTTAAGAAATCCCATGAGTCTGCTAATTGGGCTAATCTGCTGCTGGCATTCTCTGCTGTGGCCAGGGAGTAAGGGAATCCAGCTGCAGAGTGAGACAGGCACACTGGCTGGGTACCTAGCATTAGTCTGTGTGCACAGGCTTCTGCTGAAGCTCTGAGGACCACTTCCCAAGGCGTTCGAGTTAAATATCTGGAGCAAAGCTTACTTGGCTGACAGCCTGTATTTACACAGGATTAGGGGGAAACAACAGCAAATCAACTGCACTGCAAATCACTCTCTGGATAACATCACAATCTTCCCTCCGTGTAGGGTGGATGGCTATTCTATGCAGGATTATCAGCTTCTTAGTTGTGAACTACAACTCCAATCATGCCGAGTCAGGTCAAGTATTATTGCAATGGAAGCAATGTCGCAGATTTCAGAAGCCTTGGACTGCAACTCCCATCATAGACAGACAAGACTTGTAATTATTACGGTCAACGGCATAAGCTAATTTTTGCCGTTCTAGTTGCCGCAGAATACAACTACTACCATGCTCAAACAGCCGGACGAATTGGGGGGAAAAAAATGTTTTATTGTTACTGTGTGCTGGATAATAACTTCTGGTGTTCCGGCTGTGCTGAACTGCATCTCCCATCATGCCAGGCCAGGTAAATTATGATTACACTGTAAGCAATGTTGCTTATTTTAGCAGCCTTGCACTGCAACTCCCATCACAGACAGGCACTTTTTCAGAGGGATTTCAGATTTTGGGCTCAAATTATTTAAAATATTTTATTACTATTTTATGAAATTTCAGCTGATGAATCCAACTCTTGTCATTCTCAGCCACGCATTAGGTGATGACATACTAAAACGGGAGAAATCTCAATGTATAATTCCTGGTAAAATACTTTTTAATCAATAAAATAAAAAAGCTCTGTTATATTTGTTTATTTATATAGCAGTCTCTAGTGGAATGTATCTTGGATTCTCTGCTCCAGACTGATCTGTGGAACTCAAGCATTTCCTTTCTACCTTCCACAACACACAGGCTTGCTGCAGCCAGCTTCAATCAACAATCCCCTGGGAGAGAGACCACGGCACTGGATCCAGCTGTGCAGAGCGACTAAATGACTGCGACGGGCCCTCCTGTCACACCCACCAATGGCTTCCTGCGTTCCATGCAGAATAGCAGACATTCTCTACTTTTATGTAGTGACCGCATGATGGGTTACATAACATTTGAAGTGCACCTGTCCAGAGATGTAGCTAGCTCTTTCTGCACCCCAGGCAAGGATAGAAAATTGCTCCCCTCTCAATATAATTTCATAGCGCTTTTTTTGTTGTTGCAGAAAATGAAAAAAAGGTACATAAATAACAATAACAAAGTAACAAACAATAAGAGTGATTTATTAGTAGATCATGTCGGTAAATAGCTGGATAGACAATTTGAGTGATTCGATTGAGCCATATTTAGTAACTTCCGTTTATAGTTAGCCAGGGTGGTAAAGGACCCCCAGGCAATAGCTCATGGCCCCCCCTGTGCAAGCCACACCTATATAGAAGTACCCACCTATTGAGTTTGAATTCCACTATGCTGAAAAGGTACCATATTTAAAAGAAATTCAGCATGGTATTAAACTTTATTACGACATGCCCCATCAACCACATTGAACAACCAGGACTTGCACCAGCACCCACAATGCACAACCAGGACTTTCCCCATCACCCACACTGAAAAAAAAAAGGACATAGAAACATAGAATGTGTCGGCAGATAAGAACAATTCGATCCATCTAGTCTGCCCAATTTACTTGGAGGACTTGCCCCAGCACCCACAATGCAAAACAAGGATTTGCCCCAGCACCCACAAAGCAAAACCAGGACTTGCCCCAGCACCCACAAAGCAAAACCAGGACTTGCCCCAGCACCCACAATGCAAAACCAGCACTTGCTCATGCGTCTGAAATTCTGGTAATGGGGTAAATCCTGGGTGTGCAATGTGGGTGATCCACATTGCACACCCAGGATTTACCCCATTACCAGCATTTCAGACGCAGGACATGTTCCATCACCCACATTTCCCATCCAGGACTTGCATCAGCAACCTCGAATTCTACTATGCTGAAAAGGAACCATATTTTAAAAAGCACATCAGGTTTTATAGATATCCTTACTTAAAACATAACTGGGTAATCCCTAAATCCATGTGTTGAGTGTGCCGTGAGGACGGGTTTGGGAACCAATGTGCTAGGGGCACAAAACTGATGATATATTACTGGCAGGCAGGTCAACATTGACTTAAGGCCAATTTTAAGTCTATGTAGCCGATATCATGGCTGGTAATTTTTCTAAGAAATGGTGACAACCCTGCCTATACCTTAGTGAACTACACAACTGTGAGAAGTCAGCCTGCTTCCGGTTGACATGAATTTACTTTTTCTGCCCAAAGGTCTCTGGTGCCTTATGCCAACTCTGATTTTGGAAAAATCTGTGGCATTGCCAAACTCATAAAAGTTCTTCCAAGAATTTACTCCTCTACCAAGTTGTCCCACAATAAATGTGAGAGACAATTTAATCATACTCTGTGGACAAAAAAAAATAAAAAGTACCTTATTGATAATCACTTTATAGAGCCCTCTTTGCTTGTATCAGGGGGGAGACATGTTAAGAATCTTGGGGAAGATGGGTCAGATCTTCCTTCAAAATTCTTGACCCAAAATTCTAATCGATAGGATAGTGCTATCCAAGCAAAGAGGGCTCAGTAAGCTACTTTCATTAAAGAATCTTTGTAAAATGACTACACTTGATTTCAATATTTCTATTAAGCATAACTACATTTTTTGCTGACCATTGTCATCAAACAACAAAAAAATTAATGAACTGGCTCTTTTAAAAGAAAAAGTCTAACCAGGCTTCCTAACCCAAAGGTGCGTGGCTGCTCTGATATGATGATTTTATCATCAGGGGAAAAAAAAGAAGTCTGGAAATCAGATTTGTCTTTCAATTAAGCAAGCATCAGGTGCATGGATCTCCAAACGTCCTGAGCTGACTGTGCAGGGTGATCAGCTGCCAGACACAGTCTCTTAAAACATACTGGATTCATTTCTGGAGACCAGATGCACATAAAACCACTATGAAAAAAACGCGAGACGTGTTAAAATAATATATTTCGATTTATATAAAGGAAAATTCCAAGCAGCAAAAAAAATAAAAATAAAAATTAATGCACATTCATGTATTAATCAGGGATGCTTTTTTTTATTTTTAACTGTTGCTTCAACACATACCTTTTAAAAACATGTATGGGAGCTTGGAAGACGCATGCACTTGGATGATGCTATTTAAAAAAAAAAAGTGCTACATTTGGAGCAAACTGCTCATAGGCCTGTGACTAGGTGACCATGCTAAGGCACGAAACGCGTTAGGTGGTTCACTGCATTTTTGTCCATTTGTCTCCTTCACGTATCTTGGTGTAGACGATTTTCAATTTAGCGATTTAATAAAGTAGATTTTATTAGTGATTTCTGACTGGAGTAACATTTCTTGTCTGTGTTAAGCCGCGTTCCTCGAATTTTTGTACTACATTTTTTTTCAGCTCCGGATATTACATCTTTACCGTCACCTTATCGCACGAATAGTAGGAGTTTGAGTCTTCCATATGAGCAGCTCTCTGGTCTGTATATCACTACTATTTTAGCACTTTTTCCTGAAATGGCACCAGTTTTGGCCCTAGATTTGCTAATAGATACTTCACGTCGTCTACAAATACCCAACAATGGAACCAAATGCGTCAGGTGTTTAGTTGCTCAATAGCCCCAACTGTGTCTTGGCCCCAGTTAGCAGTTATGTGTCCCTTCATGTTGCGTAATACAGAATAGATTGTAGGGAAAAGAAAAGAAAAGAAAAAGAAAAATGTCGGTGCGCTAAGCTAGTTACAGGCTCAAATAATATAAATGTAAAAATGATGCTTACCAAACAGATGTTTGTTGCCAACTTTATTAGGTTGAGAAGCGCAGACAGTTTTTGTTTTTTGTATACAGAATAGATTGTAGTTTATCTAAAACTCGCCCAAATTAAGAACACAGGTTGGGGAACAGGATGTGGGGAGAAAGAGATCTGACCGATTACCAGCTAAGCTTCTTACTGGCTTCAGATAGTCACACAGACAGCTTAGAAAGATTTCAATTGCAATATTTCACAAGCAAAGATTGACCCACATGACTAAAAATATCCAAAAGCAATCAAATATGATTTAATCCATAACCGCGTCTAGCGAGCTCCTCCAGCCATTCTTACACAAACCATTATCAGGTAAACCAACGTCACGACACTGTCCTGTACTGGGGAATAGCATGTTTTCAAACAAAGCTAATGGCAGGAGTAATCAAGAGCTAAAAAAGTAACATGTCGTCTCTCACTTTGTTTTGTTTTTTAGTCTCTCCACATTAATGGTGGGATTTTGGTTCTCAAACTGAACAAATGGCCTTGAATGTCAGATGATCCTACTTTGCTTTCAAAGGAAATACCAATAAAAGGTGCCGTGAGGATTAAACTGAACGACTTCCAGCTTCTCGCTGTGGGATAGAGATTAGAAGAATGCATTTATTATTACAAACTCTCCATGCGCATCCTTCACTTCTGTGCAAAATAACCTCGGCTTTCTCAGTCTCGCAGGAAAACCTAACATCCAATCTTCACATTATAAAATGACGTCAGTGAAATATACCCTATGCACTCTATAGTCTAAATATAGCCCAGTTAAGTTCAATTAAAGAGAAAACAAGCTTTGATTTTTCCCTCTAATACAGGAGCACCAGTGAAAAGTCCATTAGCTCTAGTATGAGGAAACAGTCCCTTAAACCCTGGGAAGAAGGAGAGATGCCTCTGCTGATGGTATTTAAACATAAGGGATGCTCTCTGCAATAGAAGAGAGGAACGGACACACACTGATCAGATGTAGCACCGAGCACCTGCTCTTATTGGCCGAGCCAGTGTCCAGACTCAGCTGAGATGAGGAGCTCGGAGAAAACCCACGCGTTTCTCCTAAGATACACGTAGAGTTTACTTAGGACAGGTGGCACAGGATTCTATGAGTGTACAAGAGTTTTTTGTTTTTTTTAAATAAAGCTCTTTTTCCCTTGGACAGCATGGTATTATTGCAGAGTCAACCTCAAAATCAGATTCTTTAATCAAAATATATTTGGGTATTGGCACGAGGGGAAAGGAAAGCCCCCCCCCCCCCCCCCCTCAGTATCAACAGAGCTTTATTAGGTTGAAAATATATTTTAAAAAATATCAATGGACTCTGTGCAGGCCAAGTAACATCCATCTTGCGACCTGGTTTGCCTGAATCTCTGCTCCAGTGCCATCGCCGAGCATGTAAATAAAAAGGTACAACAAAAACAGAAGCTGTAATGGCAGGGCTCCCGAAATAGACGACTGGACAAACAGGGATCGCTGGATAAAATTGTTTATTGCAGGCAATGTTTCATAATGACGAAACCATGGGTTACATCCACCCGAACCCACAGGCTGAGCCTAACGCATTTCTCGTCTATTACTGGCGCTCAGTCGTAGAACAGGTTGAAAATATTCCTATTTACAATATTCATCCCATGGGCCCAAAATCCTATTACACACTGATACATTTCATTGGAGAGAAGAAGAAAAAAAAAAACACACCTTTCCATCGTGTGCTCTGCTCAATTTGATTTACAATCTCCTGCCAGTTAGGGGGTCCAAAGTCCCTCCAATGCCAATTACGTTAATAGCCAAATCCAAGTTGGGTTTATTTAGCTACATGTGAATCAGACTTAGGATTCCCTGAACACCAGCAAGGAGAGAAGCGTATGCATTAAAGTACTTAACACAGCATCATCTGCCTCCAAATCTACTACTTCTCGTCTCTCTCTCTAGAGCTTGTAAGTGTGAGAAATTCAACAGCTACGTATCATATTAGCGCTCACAATCCACTGGATACTGGGAAGGGCTTTAAACACTAAATAAATGTTGCTGAGCTTCATATTGAAGTCAGGGAAATGGGCTGTAATGGGCAACTCTTTCAGACCTAATGGACATGAAGCCAATATGAAAAGTCACAGGATGAGCAGGCGCAGGTTGTCCGTGTACAATGTCTGAAACGCACTTAGAGAAACCGGATACAACTCAGGAGGCAAAGTGGTCAGGAGCAGCATGCAATGCCAAGTGGATGAATCCCACATCATAAATGTGTCTTTAATGTGATCGCAGCATAAAAATGGAAGGGAAACCAAGTTTATTGGAGAAAAAGCAAAGTAAATTAGAATTCAGCTGTAACTAGCGCCTCTGTATAAGAGCATATTGGTAACTAGGTTGAACGTATCTTGGTAATTTGAGAGATATGTGTATGTCGGCTTTAATACACATGGGCTCTGCTAGATGTGGAATTTCCGACTTGCCAGTTCTATGTAAAACTTCAGTACTCGGCGGGGATGGGGTCCTGAAGGGGGGCACAGAATAGAGATGTCAAATGTCAGTGTGGAGTGACTGACAAGCGAGAGTGGAAATGTTGGGGGGAAGAAAAAGTGCTGTTTTCAGGATTGTCTGAATAATAAGGGTTGGTGCCAGTAGTGTATCTTCCACAAGGCAAACAAGGCACTCGCCTAGGGCGGCACTTTGCAAGAGGGCGGCACTTTGTCAGACGGTGTTAAAGCACACTTCTGGTGCTTCAAACATTTTCGATCCCTCCCCCACAGTTCAGCAAGCTTTAGCTCCTTCCAATTAATCGGCGTGAATGGGGGCATGTAATGGACGTGGTGGGGTATGTAATGAGGTGATGGTGGCATGTAATGGGGGTGATGGGGCATTTAGTGTGCATGTAATGTGGGCGATGGGGGCATGTAATGGAGTGATGGGGCATGTCGTGGGTGTGCAACGTGGGTGATGGGGCATGTTGTAGGTGTGCAACGTGGGTGGGGGGGTGCCAGAATTTTGTCTGCCTAGGGCAGCACAAAACCAAGATACACCACTGGTTAGTGCAATTCAAAAATGGCCAGCTCCAGCTCCAAGAGAGGACACAGTGAAAAAGTGGACAGTTGTGGCAGGGTACGAAGGGACACTAAACTTTATTTTTCACTTGTGCTTCTAATATAGAAGCACAAGTGAAATTTAAGTTGTCCCTAGTACAAGGATGAACTGGCAGGTACTTTTGATCCAGTTAATCCTCTGATCGACAGTTACCATGCTTCCATAGGAAGCAGGCAGCCGTCTGGTTGTCGACAGATATCCATTTATGCAACTTGGCAAGCCATTTATACAAGAATAAAGTATTTTTAGTTACAGGGACAGGTGACTGATCTCCAACTGGTGTCTGTAACCTGGATGTGGTCCTGATTCAGGGACAAGTGACTGATCTCCAACTGGTTTCTGTAACCTGGATGTGGTCCTGATTCAGGGACAGGTGACTGACCTCCAACTGGTGTCTGTAACCTGGATGTGGTCCTGATTCAGGGACAAGTGACTGACCTCCAACTGGTTTCTGTAACCTGGATGTGTTCCTGATTCAGGGACAAGTGACTGATCTCCAACTGGTGTCTGTAACCTGGATGTGGTCCTGATTCAGGGACAAGTGACTGACCTCCAACTGGTGTCTGTAACCTGGATGTGGTCCTGATTCAGGGACAAGTGACTGATCTCCAACTGGTGTCTGTAACCTGGATGTGGTCCTGATTCAGGGACAGGTGACTGACCTCCAACTGGTGTCTGTAACCTGGATGTGGTCCTGATTCAGGGACAAGTGACTGACCTCCAACTGGTGTCTGTAACCTGGATGTGGTCCTGATTCAGGGACAAGTGACTGACCTCCAACTGATGTCTGTAACCTGGATGTGGTCCTGATTCAGGGACAAGTGACTGACCTCCAACTGGTGTCTGTAACCTGGATGTGGTCCTGATTCAGGGACAGGTGACTGACCTCCAACTGGTGTCTGTAACCTGGATGTGGTCCTGATTCAGGGACAGGTGACTGACCTCCAACTGGTGTCTGTAACCTGGATGTGGTCCTGATTCAGGGACAAGTGACTGACCTCCAACTGATGTCTGTAACCTGGATGTGGTCCTGATTCAGGGACAAGTGACTGACCTCCAACTGGTGTCTGTAACCTGGATGTGGTCCTGATTCAGGGACAGGTGACTGACCTCCAACTGGTGTCTGTAACCTGGATGTGGTCCTGATTCAGGGACAGGTGACTGACCTCCAACTGGTGTCTGTAACCTGGATGTGGTCCTGATTCAGGGACAAGTGACTGACCTCCAACTGATGTCTGTAACCTGGATGTGGTCCTGATTCAGGGACAAGTGACTGACCTCCAACTGGTGTCTGTAACCTGGATGTGGTCCTGATTCAGGGACAGGTGACTGATCTCCAACTGGTGTCTGTAACCTGGATGTGGTCCTGATTCAGGGACAGGTGACTGACCTCCAACTGGTGTCTGTAACCTGGATGTGGTCCTGATTCAGGGACAAGTGACTGACCTCCAACTGATGTCTGTAACCTGGATGTGGCCCTTTCTATGCAGCCCTTATTCAGGCTGTGAAGGTTCTATGCTTATTACCCAATAAAATCAATGATGTCCCATTCCAAGCTTCCATATGCTATGCAGCGCAATTTTATTTAAAAAAAAAAATGTTGGACAGCGCTGGACTAGAAAATTATGAAAATCAAGTATAAAACCCATTATTCAGTTTTACGGAAGTGGTTACATGAAGAAAAATGTCTGAGGATTTTGACTATCGAAAATCCTTCCGGAAACTCTAGTTTGCAATCCTCCCATGCCGAGCGCACCTCCATCACACACCTTACCAGTCTTACTTGGTGTTTCAAAGAAAGCGCCAGATCTGATAAATACCAAGAGTAGGGTTGCCACCTTTTCTTCCAAAAAATACCGACCTTGGCACTGCCTCCATTGACTTTGGGGTCAAGCCAAGTTTTCACCAGCCTGCCGGTAAAATACCGGCCAGGTGGCAACCCTAACCAAGAGCTTTATTCATGAGAGAGAGAATTGCAGGGATTCCTACGGTTGAAATTCCCTTCTCAATTTCCTGCAATGCTCTCTTTCATGAATACAGTCATTAGGATGCGAGTCACGATACCTTAGATTTACTGCAGATATCTGGTAAGTTATAAACTAGACATTAGCACTGTACAGGATCCCCTGTGACCCAGGCATCCAATCTATAGTAATAAAATTGTGTTCCTGCACTGAACTAAAACTCCTATCATTCTCTGCCATTCCCAAAGGCTGGCTTGCAAATACTGGGTTTGCAGTTCATCCACAGCAGGGCAGCAGTTAAAGTATATTGGAATTATTAATATGCTCTGTGATGAAATAAAACCATTCATTGCAATAAAATGTATTAGTTGTAATATTTGATACATTTTGTGTAATGTCTAAAATGGGCCAGTTAAAAAAAAAAAAGGAGTAGATTTTACCATAACAAATAGCAGTCTTAAATGCATTGCTAATTATATTCAAAAAGTGTTTAAACATGTGCACGTGTTAATAAGGAAGGCGTTAACATAATCAAATGAGAATCGCTGTGTAAAAAAATAAAGTTAAAATTGGAAAACAAAAATAAAAAATAAAAATGTGAGTTAAAAAATATGTTTGACAAAAAAAATACATAAATATATATATAACCCCTTCATGACCAGACTGTTTTTGGAATGTTGTGCGTTAGTGACCGAGGCTGTTTTAACACTTCTGAGGTGTTTGTGTTTAGCTTTAATTTTCTTCTTTGTCAGTTGCTGTACCCACACATATTATATATTGTTTTTTTCAGAACAAGAAGGGCTTTCTTTTCATGACATTATTTTGTTCATATCATTTATTGTATTGTGTAAAAAATAGTAAAATATGGTTAAAATTAAAAAAAATAAACACTTTTCCTGACTTTTCTTTGTAAATTCTTTTACTAAGCTTCAAAAGCTAATGAAAAAACGTGCTAAATAGATTCGACTATAGGTCCTGAGTTCAGAAATACCCAATGTTTATATGTTTTTTTGCATGTTTTAGGTTAATAAATACAAGTAGCATTTAGCTGTTTCAAAACCATTTTTTTAAAAAATTAGCGTTAGTGACACTGTAACACCGATATCTGATATGAATCACTGAATAACCCCCCACATGTACACATTTTTATAAATTAGACATCCCAGGGCATTCAACTTGGGGTAATTTGACACTTTTCACTCTGTCATTTTACCACCAATCTTTGACAAGTTTTGGCATAGTAATTTTGTGTGTGTTTTATTTCCACACACTTTGAAACTTAGGTATGAATTTAAAGGGACTGTTCTATTTTATTGCCAAACAAAACCCCAATATATGTTCAGCAACTTCCCCTGAGTATAGCGGTACCCCACATGTATAGGTCTGCTAGGTTTATGTGGCAGGTACAAGGCAAAATTTAGGATATGGTTATTGCAGCTTTAAAACGTGTATTTATTATGTAAATACTTGTGACTACATTTGCTATCATGCTCAGCCAGGCAAAAGCTACCGTAGCAGAATAGGAAATGTAGTCTATAGTAGGAAGCACCGATTTTTGCTATCCTTGCTATCCTGCGGCTGCATGGATCAAATATCCAGCTGCTGCGGGCCCCTATCTACTGCTGGGGGCCAATGCAAAGCACTGGCCCCACTAGCAGTCTTTTTTTTTTTAAATAAAATATCCCTAGAGGACCACAGACAGACATAACATGTCATTGGTCCTCTACGGAATAACTTCTTATTTGTATACAATTTATTATTATTATTTTTAATTTTTTTATTTATGTAATTTTTTTACATTTTTTTTATTTTTATTTAACTCTAACCTTAACCCTTTGGTTAGGGTTAATACAAACCCTAATTCTAACTCTAGGATTAGGGTTTTGATTAACTCTAACCCTAACCCAAGAGTTAGGATTAGCACAATAGGAAAAAATAAAAATAAAAAAAAATAAAACTTTTTTTTTTTTTTATTAAAAAAATCCTTTGGGGGGCTGGTTGTTACTGGGGGGGGACCAGGGGGAGACTTCACACATTATATTTAGTCTCTCTCTGCCCCACGATCACCGTGGAGCAGGGAGAGACTATAGCTGTCAAAGCAGGCACCTGCTTTGACAGCTATTAACATCCGGGCGCTGTAATTGGCTGTCACAGTGCCATGATGTTTCAGGGGGGGTCCTCAACCGGCATGGCTGAAGTGTCTCGGTACCGAGACACTTAGCCATGCCGTTGGTAGCGCGATCGCGGTATGCCAGCGTGCATACCGCGATCAGACCTGCATGACGGTCCTGGACCGTCATCGGTCACTAAGGGAGTTTTTCCCCATGACGGTCCAGGACCGTCATTGGTCGCGAAGGGGTTAAACACACACATGAACATATACAGGGAGTGCAGAATTATTAGGCAAGTTGTATTTTTGAGGATTAATTTTATTATTGAACAACAACCATGTTCTCAATGAACCCAAAAAACTCATTAATATCAAAGCTGAATATTTTTGGAAGTAGTTTTTAGTTTGTTTTTAGTTTTAGCTATTTTAGGGGGATATCTGTGTGTGCAGGTGACTATTACTGTGCATAATTATTAGGCAACTTAACAAAAAACAAATATATACCCATTTCAATTATTTATTTTTACCAGTGAAACCAATATAACATCTCATCATTCACAAATATACATTTCTGACATTCAAAAACAAATCAGTGACCAATATAGCCACCTTTCTTTGCAAGGACACTCAAAAGCCTGCCATCCATGGATTCTGTCAGTGTTTTGATCTGTTCACCATCAACATTGCGTCCAGCAGCAACCACAGCCTCCCAGACACTGTTCAGAGAGGTGTACTGTTTTCCCTCCTTGTAAATCTCACATTTGATGATGGACCACAGGTTCTCAATGGGATTCAGATCAGGTGAACAAGGAGGCCATGTCATTAGATTTTCTTCTTTTATACCCTTTCTTGCCAGCCACGCTGTGGAGTACTTGGACGCGTGTGATGGAGCATTGTCCTGCATGAAAATCATGTTTTTCTTGAAGGATGCAGACTTCTTCCTGTACCACTGCTTGAAGAAGGTGTCTTCCAGGAACTGGCAGTAGGAATGGGAGTTGAGCTTGACTCCATCCTCAACCCGAAAAGGCCCCACAAGCTCATCTTTGATGATACCAGCCCAAACCAGTACTCCACCTCCACCTTGCTGGCGTCTGAGTCGGACTGGAGCTCTCTGCCCTTTACCAATCCAGCCACAGGCCCATCCATCTGGCCCATCAAGACTCACTCTCATTTCATCAGTCCATAAAACCTTAGAAAAATCAGTCTTGAGATATTTCTTGGCCCAGTCTTGACGATTCAGCTTGTGTGTCTTGTTCAGTGGTGGTCGTCTTTCAGCCTTTCTTATCTTGGCCATGTCTCTGAGTATTGCACACCTTGTGCTTTTGGGCACTCCAGTGATGTTGCAGCTCTGAAATATGGCCAAACTGGTGGCAAGTGGCATCGTGGCAGCTGCACGCTTGACTTTTCTCAGTTCATGGGCAGTTATTTTGCGCCTTGGTTTTTCCACACGCTTCTTGCGACCCTGTTGACTATTTTGAATGAAACGCTTGATTGTTCGATGATCACGCTTCAGAAGCTTTGCAATTTTAAGAGTGCTGCATCCCTCTGCAAGATATCTCACTATTTTTGACTTTTCTGAGCCTGTCAAGTCCTTCTTTTGACCCATTTTGCCAAAGGAAAGGAAGTTGCCTAATAATTATGCACACCTGATATAGGGTGTTGATGTCATTAGACCACACTCCTTCTCATTACAGAGATGCACATCACCTAATATGCTTAATTGGTAGTAGGCTTTCGAGCCTATACAGCTTGGAGTAAGACAACATGCATAAAGAGGATGATGTGGTCAAAATACTAATTTGCCTAATAATTCTGCACTCCCTGTATGTATACATATATTTATATAATGTGAATAAGCAGTCAGCAAGATTGCAATAAGAAAAAAAAGGACAAAGCTAACCCTAGATCTATTAAGCATAGAACTAGGGTTAGAGTTCCTCAGTGTTACAGACAGTTCTAGGGTTAGATTTAGGGTTAGAGTTAGGGTGATTATTAGGGTTGGGGTAAAAAGGTCACTGTAGGCGAAAACAGTTACAAAACAAAAACAAAAAACACTACTTTTAGTTATTGCCCTATAACTTGCAAAAAAAATAAGTAAACATGAATATTTTTAAACTCAGGACAAAATTTAGAAACTATTTAGACAGGGTCTTTTTGACCGTTTGTAAAAGAGCTTTTAGGTTAAAAGGTAGAAAGCCATTTTGATGGCGGTGAAAACATTATATAATGTGTGTGTACATTAAATGAGAAAGAGGAAAATTACAAATAAGCACTGCAGAACTGTTAAAACAGGCACCATCATAAAGGGTTAAAACATTTCAAAACAGTCCTGTTGCTAAAGGCGTCAATACATTGTTGCCCGACAGATAATCAAGAGGTTAATATAGATATTCATCAGGGTTTTTTACTTGAATGCCAATCATTAGATTTATCTCCAAATCAACATTGTGCTCAGTTATGTACCTATATTAAGGGACCCAGTATTCCAAATAATTTGAAATCCCCTCTCTAATCTTTCTCCAATCGAACACTCAAAACCTTATTTTCAGTATCTCTGAATTAAACCTCGCAACTCCAGCTAGGCTCTCATTCTTTTTTTTTTTTAAATGGATCCTTAAAACAACAAAGATAATTCAAATTGTAAAAAAAAAAAAAAAAATGTGAAAAGTTACCGTAACTGTGCAGAAAATTTATATCAGCAAGAAAAAAAATTCAAAATAAGTTTTAGAAAAAATATATCCCTAGTTATATTTGCTTTTCATACAATAGTCTGAAAACTCCGGATTGATAGACACACAAAGGAAATAAAACAGATTTTAGTGAGAGACAGGGTACAAAATGCAAGTCAAAGCAAAGTTGTCCCCTAAGGGAGTTTCCGGGCCCACCACTGGACTTGTAAATGGGGTGAACACCTGTATCCTGCTGTGGAACTCCCGGTGCTGCAGCTCCACCTGCCAAAGGTGTATGAAGTAATGAATCCAAATGAGAGATAGCTGGCACTTCTCTTTCAGTTAAGATTTATAAATTCAAGTCCATAAAATAAAAAAATCTACGCTATAAACTTGAACTCCCCAACCTTCATAACACTTGGTATTTTTCTACTGTGCAGTAATCTGAAACTTCTTTTACTATAACCAAAAATAAAAACATGTGTCTGTGTGACCCTCTGCGGGGGGTGTAATTCCTGGTCTTGCATCATTGCCAGAGTTCCAAGTTCCCTTAAACTGAATGAATAAGGAATAGCAGACGTTTTGGTTGTGTAACTATAGCGAGTCCTTTAGACATCAGAGTGCAGGAGGTGAAAAGTATCTTTTCTCCCCAATTCTGAAAGGATGACTATAAATCCTTTTAATGTTGAGAAAGCCTCAAAGCTGTCTACTGGCGACAAAGGGTTAAATATGTGTGTAGTTTTTTTGTTTTGTTTCATGTTTCTATGAAAAATATAAAAAGTCTTTATACTGTGTGGCATACAGGTAGCTCATGTTTAATACGAAAATGTATAATTATGCCCGCTTTTAATTTTATGAAGTCAGATTCTCTGCCTGCACCGCTACGTAGCGGTACTCATTTTATTGATAACAGTAAGGTTGACAGTCCTCCCTCGCTACGCCTCAATTATCCAGTGCTGTATTTACCGCGAGGCATCCTAGGCGGATGCCTATGGCGGCAAATTGGAAAAAATTGGAAAAAAAAAAAATTAAAAAAATTAAAAAATTAAAAAAATAAAAATCCGGCCCTTTAAAAAAAAAAAAAACCCCACCGCGCTTGCAGGCAGAGACAGAGGTGAGAGGGGATCGGGAGATCCCCCCTCACCATCGCTCTGCCTGCCAGGCTGCACGGGGAGCCGAACAGGCAGCACAGAGAAACCTCCGTGCTGCCTGTTCGGCTCCCCATGCAGTGTGCCGACACGGAAGTGCCGACAGTCACGTGACGGGCGCGCTGACGTCATACGCGCGCCCGGTCACGTGACCTGTCGGCACAATCGCCGGGAAGCCGAACAGGCAGCATGGAGGGACCATGCTGCCTGCCTGCCAGGGAAAGGTAAGTGCTGATGGGAGACTGTGTGTGTGTGTGTGTGTGTGTGTGTGAGTGACTGAGTGTGATGGGAGTCAGAGTGTGTGTGATGGGAGACTGTGTGTGACTGAGTGTGATGGGAGTCAGAGTGTGTGTGATGGGAGTAGGAGTGTGTGACTGAGTGTGATGGGAGTGTGAGCTTGATGTGAGTCTGAATGATGGGGCATGTCTTAGGTGTGTAACGTGGGTGTGCAGCTTGGGTAGGGGGGTGCCCGGATATTGTCTGTCTAGGGCAGCACAAAATCAAGATACACCACTGCAATTATCAACGACTCTCTGTTTGATTACTTCTTGGCTCCTCCTTAGGGTTACCACCTTTTCCTAAAAAAAATACCAGCCATAGCGGTGGCCAGAGCCACAAAAGGGTGGGGCCACATAGGGTGGAGCCACTGAGGGGCGGATCCACTCAATGTCCCTAGCAGATTAAGCTTCAGGCTCCTTGGTACAGGTACCGGTGCCTGGAGCTTAATTCTCATTATGCATATATTTCTCACTGGCACGATATATATATATATTTGTATATCATGCCAGTGTGAAATATATAAGTACATATATACATACACACACACACACACACAAAGACAGTCACATGGACATACTGACAGACAGAGGCAGTAACATAGACAGACACACAGTAACCTAGATAGACACACAGTTTAGGGGGGGAAAGGGTGCATAATTCAATGTGTCCCCCTTCCCTGCTTTACCTTATTGCACGGGAGGGGGACGGTTCTTCAACAGCCTGCTCTGCCGGGAAGTGACCATCCCCTCTTCTTCCCGATAGCGGGTGTCATGTGATACGCGAGGGAGCGGAGTTAGCAGTCTGTGCAGGAAGCACAGCTATTCCCCTCGCACAGTGCTCATCTGGAAAGCTTTTACATGACAGGACACATGCGCACCATTCTGCTTTTTCTCCGCTCCCCTGCTGCAAATAATACCGGCCTTAGAGGTGGAATAGCGGCTGTGCCGGTAAAAAAAATAAAACGGCTAGGTGGCAACCCTAATCCTCCTCAGCTAGGGTTGCCATCTTTCCTTCCAAAAAATACCAGCCTTGCTACTATCTCCATAGACTTAACATTGGAGTCAAGACAATCTTTTAGCGGCCAGGTGTCAACACTACCCTCAGCACCTTTACCTACTGTACCATCACAGAGAATGATCATCCACAATGAGCAGACAATGCCCCGTTTCACACCACTGTCATGGAGTTCACTGCCTGAGCCAGTAACAGATGAGGATGAAGGCTGGTAAGAGATCTGTGCCCAAAAAACAGAAAGGTTAGACATGATCTGTATCAGTGGTCATGGTAAAAAAAAAAAAAAAATTAAAAATCAGGTTTTAATAATGCATTAAGTGGTTTTCCGCTGGTTCAATCATGGAACCCAAGATGTGCGAGGAAGCCAGGAGGTAAGTGCTTTTATACACTTTTCATGTGAAAAACTTACTGAGTTTAGGGAGTGAAATAAACAATTATTGTCTTTACGGATCCTAGTTTTTCCAAAGAAAATGGGTTTACTGTCCATTCGAAACCTGAACAGCTTTCAAATTGAAAACAATATACAACACAGTTCCAGGAATTGTCTATAAAATGAACAGCGACCATTAAGAAAACAGTAACTTCCCCTTTAAGTCTACAAATAATGGGCCACCTTATATTTCAATACCTCCACTCCCATTGCATGTCAAATCCAAACTTCCCCAAAAACCAAACCAAAAAAAAACATTGGAATTCCCCTCATACCACAATAATTACAAAAGGTTAATTCATTCTCGGGACTATTTGAATATTTATATATAATTCAAGCTGAATACCTGTTTTTGTCGGGGGTTTTGTTCCAACCTGCAGGAAAGTCTGAACAGGTTTTGATTAAAGGTAGACACAATTGTAATCTGACTATATCCCTTGGAATCAGTCTATCACTGATAACTAAAGGCAAAAACATTCCATAGTAATACAGAGAGTGAGGGCAATGGAATGCAATCTTCATCTTCAATACCGGAAAAAAAAAAAAAAATAATAACATGTTCTACTACAGAACTATATGGACAATGTAGGTCAGGACGTTGTGGATACAAAGGGACCGATACAAAAACTTCAATACTACATCTATTATAAAAGAGGGAATAAACAATTTTTGTTTTTATTATAATGAGGCTGAATGCCACTTCTGACAGATAAATGACCTTACTGAGCCATGTTTGCTGTGTATAGCTCCATCAGGGGGGCAAACGAAGAAAAATCTGACCCATCTGATCAAAGATGTCCGCCCTCTGATAGACGACATGACGTCGGAGATTAATAATTGCCTCCGCCGATCCGACGGTGTTGCCATGATGCCTCCATGAGGAGACATTAGGCCACACTGAAAAACCCCCTTGGGCACATAGACGATCACCGCTAGGAACGACCGTACGCAGAATTCCGCAAAGACAGCTGCCTATCCTATATGGCGCTGCCCTGTTGTGGGCAAGAGCATCAGAAGCGGTGAATCCCCGGCCTGTAGCGGCAGTAAGCAATATTAGAAAAACAAATAAAACAATAGCTAGGGTTAAGATAGAAACATAGAATGTGTCGGCAGATAAGAACCATTCGGTCCATCTAGTCTGCCCAATTTTTTTTAATACTTTTATTAGTCCCTAGTTCCCGGTCTTATAGCTAGGATAGCCTTGTGTCTATCCCACGCATGCTTAAACTCCTTCACTGTGTTTACCTCTACTGCTGGAAGGCTATTCCATACATCCACTACCCTCTCAGTAAAGTAATACTTCCTGATATTACATTTAAATCGTTGCCCCTCTAATTTAAGACTATGTCCTCTAGTTGTGGTAGTTTTTCTTCTTTTAAATTTACTCTCTTCCTTTACTGTTTTGATTCCCTTTATGCACTGGCGTCCCGAGAGGGGGGCGGGGGAGCGGACCGCCCCGGGTGACACCTCCAGCGGGGGTGACACCGGTGTTGCCGGCACACACCGCCCCCCCCCCCCCCCCGCGCTACTTACCTTTTTTATTTTTCCCCTGGCAGCCGCATCCGCTGGACGCGGCCGCCATAAAAAAAATCAAAAAAAATCACAGCGACCGGATGTGACGATACGTGCAGGAGGGAAGAGAAGACTGCACGGAGGAGGCGTCCGGGGACAAGGAGCAGCCAGCCACTCGGTAAGTGATGGGAAGGGGGGGAGGGTGGTTAAAAACGAGCACTGGCATGGCACACTATTACTGGGCACTGATTGGCACGCTATTACTGGGCACTGATTGGCACACTATTACTGGGCATCTGAATGGCACACTATTACTGGGCACTGAATGGCACAATATTACTGGGCTCTGACTGGCACACTATTACTGGGCACTGATTGGCACAATATTACTGGGCTCTAACTGGCACAATATTACTGGGCTCTGACTGGCACAATATTACTGGTATCTGACTGGCACAATATTACTGGTATCTGACTGGCACTATATTACTGGGCTCTGAATGGCACTATATTCCTGGTATCTGACTGGCACAATATTCCTGGTATCTGACTGGCACAATATTCCTGGGCTCTGAGTGACACAATATTCCTGGGCTCTGAGTGACACAATATTCCTGGTATCTCACTGGCACAATATTACTGTGTACTGAGTGGCACAATATTACTGGTATCTGAATGGCACAATATTACTGGTATCTGACTGGCACAATATTACTGGTATCTGACTGGCACAATATTACTGGGCTCTGACTCGCACAATATTCCTGGTATCTATAATTGTACAATTGTCACCCTGTGGGGCTCCTGTGTGTTGCATAATTATGGGGCGCTTGTGTGTGGAATATTTATCGAGCCACATGTGTGGCATAATTAAGGGACTCTTTTGTGTGGCATAATTATGGGGCACCTGTGTGTGTGTGTGGCATAATTATGGGGCACCTATGTGTGTGGCATAATTAATTGGGCAGACGTGAGGCATAAATAGTGGGGCTCTGGTGTGGCATAATTTATGGGGCTCCTGTGTGTGGCATATTTAATAGGCCATCTAAGGAATCTGTTTGGCATTGTATTGGAGGAAATCCAGGGGGGGTGACACCATGAGTTTTCGCACCGGGTGACACCAACCCTAGTGACGCCCCTGCCTTTATGTATTTAAATGTTTCTATCATATCCCCCTTGTTACGTCTTTCCTCCAAGCTATACATGTTAAAACAATGTTTCTGCCTGGTTTTGAACCAGGGACCTTTTGCATGTAAAGCACACGTGATAACCACAACACTACAGACACTAAGATCTAGTATTAGTGCAACAGATAGGGTTAGCATTATGGTGAGTGTTAAGTTGATCATCGGGTTGGGGTCAAAAGGTCACTGTAGGGCAAAATTGTTAGGGAATAAAACTAATTTAGGTTTAACATGTAAACATGGGCCAAAACTCAGGAAAAATATCTGAAACTAGGCAGTGTTTTTTTTACTGTTTACTTTTTTCAGGTCAAAGTTAGAAAAGGCATGTTTTTTCAGTTTTTCATCGTTTGTTATGATTTTTTTTTTTTTCTATAGTAAATGATGGAAGTAATGCTATCTCTGTATATAATATGTGTAGGTACATTAAACAAGAAAAATGAAAATTACAGCTTAACACAAGAACCGCAGAAGAAGGGATACTAAGCAATCAGGGCTCGATAAGGTACTTTGTGTTCTTTCATTAAAGCATGTATATTTAAAATGTCTACATTTGATGCAGTCTTTCAATTAAAAAATAACTTATTATTTTGCTGACCGTTGTTCTTTAAGCACCATTCAACCCCAGTTTTTGCAAAAGCTAGCACTAGGGGGCTCCCATCTAAAAGGACACTGCTCTGTTGTAGCAGAGAAAGATGGTCCAGCAACAGTTTCTCTCTGTCCCTAGTGTGTGTTACTCATTCTGCACACAACCAATAGTTGTAGCAGAGATGAGCATCCTCTTCATAAATGCCAGGTACCAATCAACGCTATCAGGATACAGACCAGCATCTCGTCAACGTGGAGGCCTGGAAGTCTCTATTCAACATCCAAATTAAAAGGGAACGGCTTCTGAATGGTTCTCCTCTTTTTAATCAGCAAAAAGTAGCCTTGTGCCTGTGGAATTTTTAGTCCGACTTTAAGCACCAGCAAGGTAAAAAAAAAAAAAAAATGTAACCGGTAAAACAGGAGTATGGTGCAAATTGCAATTATTCATAACATTTTGTTATTATTCGAATCTGTGCACCTACTGTTACTGTGCATTTGATCATTATATACCAAGATTATTTTGGTGCACACTAAAGACTGTTGCATTATTATGCATCATTCTACATCTTAACATTGTACCACCTTGTTTCAATTAAAAATAAAAATAGGGCAAAAAATAACACATCAACCCGTTTTTATTCGCACTTTGCCCACTTACTACACAGATGTTAAACTATTAAGTAGCAGCAAAAAGCTAAAGTAGTTTTGTACATAAAGTATATTTTAGTTTTTTAGTACATGTCAAACTTTATCTGCTGGCATACCACTCCAAAACATAGGTCAGGAAGCTGGATGGTATATAAAGTAATTAACCCTGAGGCCAGTAGGCAGTTGCCTTATGCAAAGCTTTCAAAATCAAACTATTTAATTTAAAGTTTGCATGAAGTGTAGATATTTTCAAAAGAAATGCTTTCAAATCAAACAATACAAATAAAATATCTTATTGAGCCCTCTTTTCTCTGTGTAACTATCATGGGACGGTAGGGTTGCCACCTTTTCTAAGAAAAAAATACCGCCCATGCTACTGCCTCCATAGACTTACCATTGGCCAATTTTTTCACCAGCCTGGTGGCAACCCTACAAGACGGCCATGCTGTTCGGAATCTTGGCTCAAATGATCTATCCCAAGATTCTATACAACATGTCAGCCTCCTGATACAAACACCAAGAACGCTCAATGTGTATTTTTCTTTATAGTATTTCTATTTGAAACATTTACATTTAGTAAACACAAGTTCATTTTTGGCCTACAGTTGTCCTTTACGATGGCCAGGATTTCTGGATTCGTAGACAGGCCCCAAGCTCCTGGCATGGATCCAGGAAAGCAGTTGAATATTTTTTTTTATCATCCCAATGTTTGAAGTCTATCCATTCCAGGAGTCATTTTTCATTTAAACAGCTATATATTCCAGCACGTTATATTATTTCCTCGGCAGGTGTTGACAAAGCAGACATTGTGGGTGATTAATCCTATGAATACTCTGGCATGCAAACCCAGAGGCAAATCATTTCAATCCTTTCAATTAAAGGAACACGATGATGAAAAATGGGGAGCATTTACGGTCTAAAGTGCAAAAGGTGTTGGGGGGTGAAGCGGGGGGGGGGAGTTTTTTTGATCAGCCTGAAAGCTAAATTGCATCAATTGTAGCTTCTTCACAAATGTATGTGTGTTGGGGGTGGGGGGGTGGGGTCTAACTATAGTGAAATATAGGCAGCCGATAAACATAGGAGCCAGCTTCAGCATTGCCACTCAGAATATTACTTAAAGGAAAATTACATGTTTTTTGCTTCCTTAACGGAAGTGTCAGTGCTTGCTCCGCCAGTATGATCGGGGTCTGCAGAGGTCTATTTCTGCTAGTGCAGAGGGAGACCTTAGTTTTTGCATAGGCTCAGCAGGGGGATACAGTTTTGCTGATCGCATGTTTTGCTGATCACCTCCCTACCACCCAACCAATGCCTGGTGTCTTATTTTTTTTTTTTGTTTACTAAACCCTCCCACCCAACCAATGTCTGGTGTCTTATTTTTTTTATCCCTCCCTCCCACCCAATGTCTGGTGTCTTTTTATTTTATTTTTAACCCTCCCTTAAATACCACTCCCCCTCCCCCCCCCCCCCCCCCCATGTCTGGTGTCTTTTTTTCCGCCTACCACTCAACCAATGCCTGGTGTCTTTTTTTTTATCCCTCCCTTCCACCCAATGCCTGGTGTCTTTTTTTTTATCCCTCCCTTCCACCCAATGTCTGGTGTCTTTTTTTCCGCCTCCCACCCAACCAACGCCTAGTGTCTTTTTTTTTTAACCCTCCCATCTTACCTCTGGCTCGTAGTGATGCTCTGCATCATCATTCTACGCAGGGAGCGCAACGAGCCACAAGGACAGAGCTGCTGTTTCTGGCGCCCCCACAAAGATGGCTCCCTAGGCGAACACCTAGTTTGCCTATACGAAGCACCGGCCCTGTGTACATGTGCATCACACTACAGCCACACTTTTCCCACCAGCACCGATACCCGTGACAGAGGAGAAGACACCAGGGACAATGAGGGGGTGGGGCTAGGATTACCACCTTTTCTTAAATAAAATCCCAGCCATGCCACTGCCTCCATAGACTTAAAATTGGCCTCACAGCCATTTTTTTTTACCGGCCAGGTGGCAAACCTACGTAGGACCACAAGAAAGCAGTTTGTCAGCTCTCCAGAACAGAAAGCAAGGATGCCTTGGTGACGTAGCACCTGTTTTTGTCGAGCCCTGTTTTAGAAGTTCATCGCTTACTGACTTTTTTTTTTAGGGATTACAGCTCAATTTATCCCTTATCCAGATATTTCTAAGAGATCAAAACCTAATATTTAAAATTCACATTTTAGTAAATAGCCCCCATGATGTTTATTAAACACGTCCTGAGCCAATAAATTTGTGCAAAAAAACAAATATATATATATATATATATATATATCTGAGTCAATGCCAAAAATGAGATCAAGCTGTAGTTTTTGGCAGAAAGGATGATGTCGCAGGTCATACAGCAGGCAAGTATACATATGAAAAAAAAGAGCAATATTAAACAAACAAGCACAACACTAATGTCTAGAAATGTTGTTTTTTTTGTAGCCTAAACACACTTTGTCAGGTTCCTTTGAAGTAAGAAAATACAGTTGACCAAAAACTTGCATCAAGTACAATAACAGGTGTGAGACTCCTACAGTCTGATCAGATGAACTGTCTCAACCGTTACAACCAAATGAAGATTTACAGTTTCCAGTTGTTCCTTCCCAAGGAGTAATGTCTGTTGCTCTTTAATCCTTTAAACGGACAAAAGAAAGATTATTTCCCAGCAGGTTTGCAGATGTATGGGCGATGTGCCATCGACAAAAATGATTAAATAAAGTCACAGGATAAGAAATCTATACTGGGATCTATACTATTACAAGTTTAAATCACAGAATAATAATAATAATAATAATACAAGCAGAACATTTATTTTAGCAGATAGGACTCAAGTATGTCCAGTAGATGTTGCGATTATCCTACTTTATGGTACTCATTTTGGTGACCTAAGGATGGACGGCTCAGTTGAATTTGCCTGGAATCAAACCTACAACTAAAATAACTCATTCTACAGTCAGGGCATTAAAACACAGATGCATATCAATGTGCTCATAAATGTGTTATTACTTGCATTTAAACTGTTTGAGCCCAATCCCTAGTGAAAGGATACACTCGTGGCATAGTAGAAGGTACGACAGGCTGGACAGTACAAGAATGGACACAGCTGGTGGCTTTTACCTGTCCAATAACTGAAGAGCATCTCAGTCCTGGCTTACTTGTGACATTAGAGTTGAAAGATAGAAAGTGTCAGCAGATAAGAAACCCTTTAGTCTGCCAATTAAAGATTTCCATGAGCTGTATAGAGAAATATATACATTTTATAGGATGAATAAATAATGCACAATATTAACATCAAGACTGGCATTAAAAAAATATGGCATACAAAACAACAGAAGTGGCTTGCATGAACAAGGGTCTTAGAAGACACACAAATATACAGCTATACATAAAAATAATACCTAAAAATAAGACAGAGTATTGCAATAGTCTCTAATCTATCTATAGAACATAAAAAACACATCAAATCCTCTTTACAAGCACTAAAACACACAGACAATTGCTTTTTTCATCAGCTTCTACAGATGATGGAAAAAGCAATTGAAGCGCATCCTTGCCTGTATATCCGTGTATCTGTACATGCAAGCCATTTCTGTGTTTTGTATGTTTTTTAGGCAAGCCATTTCTGCTCTGAGATATAAATATATACTACTGTTTATGTGACCCCTTGCCTCCATGTGGTTTGTTTTATTTTACTCTTTTACACTAATTAAGTTTTGGCGTGTTTATCTACGGATATATTTATATATTTATCTTTTCTATATATATATAGTTCTTTAACTATTATTATACATAGGCCTATGATTAAGCACTACTGCAAACGCGTTAGGTGGTTTGCCTTATTTTTACTGGTACCCCTGCGCACTTTGTCAAATTAATTTTTGGATCATTAAATATTACTTGGGAGAGTCCTGCATTCTGATACGCGGTCAGCCTATTTTTTCTTCATTACTGCTAAATAATCAAACATTTTTCTATTATGACTAAGCGTCGCTAGAAGTGAAACGCGTAAAGGGTCTACTGCATTTTACATAGCACCTTACACCATGTGTACCTCTATTTTTCTACATTAAAGAATTATATTCATACGGATCTTGGAGTGCCGGAAAAATACTGGCCTTGGTACGGTCTCCATGTACTTAATATTGGCCTGAAGCCAATTTTTTCCCCCAGCCTGCCGGTAAAATACCGGCCAGGTGGCAACCCTACTCACATGCATGTCGCACATTTCAGCACTTCCTCTTATCCTCTGTTCCACTGCCTAGAGTAGCCCCCCCCCCCCCCCCCCCGAAACTTTATATGAACTCTAGCATACCTGCAAAGCCTTGCCAGGATGAACTTATCACTCTCTGAGTCACAATGTGGTTGATGAAAACTGGCCATTTGTAAGTTAAACTGTGACTAGCAATAAATGTTGTTGACTTCGAGGAGGCATGTTCTTTTTTATATCCCTTTTATATTTCACTATAGAGTTCCGGCAGTTTGGCAGCGGGAAGTGGATTATTAAAGGATTTCCTTATTATTAAAGGGACAGTCTAGTCCCCAAACTCACTTTGGTGTAAGATGAAGCTTGTATAGTGCACAGGCTTTTTTTCCAGTGTGATTTGATGCAGGCATTCTATATAAATGACATTTTTTTTTTTATCATTTTTATATCTGACTTAAGCCCTCCCCCAGTGATTACTCTGCATGTTTGCTGCAGGTGCGACAGCACTCATTATATAGACACTGAGGATATAAAGTTTTGTTTTATTTAGTTACTTCCTGTGTTCTTCCAATAGAATACATTATGTGGACTCTGAGTGACTTTGCTCTTGTACACAGTAGGATCTCAGTGCAACAGATTGTCTGATGACATCACTAGAGAGACAGGATATTCCATTTATTTGAATGAAATTATTCTCATTGGTTCCTGCAGTCCTGGCTTCTTGCAAACTGCTGTAATATCACAATTTCATCTAGCTGTAGGTATTTTATATTTTAAGCAATGCAAAATGTAAACTATGCATTTTAAAAGTACATTAATATGCATTAATATTTGAAAGATGCATTTTGGGCTCTAGGCAGTCCATTTAAGACGCACAATCGTGTACGCGGCATAAGGCAGCATGCTTCCCAATGTCGATTTCAAGTTTAGCATTTATTTAATGGTATTTGTGTACATCCAGGAAATTAGCGCTGGGAAAACCTAACATTTTATCACAATTAACAGACTGTCCGTGTACATATGACAAATATGTTTATATATGCAGGCCCTTATTTTATTGAAATCCTCAGCTTGGTGTTTCATTCAATCTGGGTTGAATTATAATCTGGGTTGATTTATAATCTGGGTTGTTTTCCTTGTCAAGCAAAACTCGTTTTGCAACATTGTCAATACCTGAATGGACTGCCAATAAAAAAACTTCAATTCACAAAGAAAAAAGGTATATGTTGTGAATTGCAAGATTAAGAAAAACAGGTTTTAAATGTGTTATTCCTGTGGAGAATCATGTGAATACCAGGCTCATATTCAATATTGAAACAACACAAAAATCCCAACCTACAGGTGTTTCTCCTCAAAGACAGAAAGTAGATATGAGATCTGTCATTCCCCCAGCACCTCCCACTAGAGTCATCGGGCAATAATCATGAATCACGCACTTAGCAATGTTTCAATATATTCCAACATTCTAAATCTTCGCTAGGGCATAAACTAGTATTTTTTTTTGTTCACGACATACTATATACAGCAATACTGTCTGATGCTTTTAATTATGAACTGAACAACAGGCTAGGGTTTGCAGAGCAATACCTTTCTTCATACATTTTTCAAACTGTGCATATCATTTTTTTATCCCCTTCCTCCTACGGTTTTGTAAAACCATGAACGTACATTCATATTATGTACGTCAGCCGTCTTTCAAGCACTTCCATGCATTCAATCAGGGAGCCCCCGTGAGACAGCCAAAGCACGCAGATTGTTATGGTGATATGTATATACAGTACCCTTCGTTTTTAAGATGTTCTACATTATCTTCCGAGAACACGGAGAACGTACATAATCAGGAAGGATTCTTGCTGTTAAAGTGCTCTTTCCATCAGGACATGATATATATAACCTGGGAAATGTGGAATGAAATGCCTTGTGCACAGAGGGTTGATGTAAACCTCATGCTGTAGACCATGGGGTTTATTCACTAAAAGGTGAGTTGGAGGTGAGTTAAACATTTCATCTCAACTGACTTAACTATGTATTGTGCAAGGGACAGACCTGGGAAACTCCTTGTGCAAAAAAACAGTGTTGTTAATTAATTTTTTTTTTTATACAGATGTAACCATGCATTTCACGGCCTGCTGAGCTCTTCAAGCCAGAGAACCCCAGGAGGTTCGGTCTGGAATAATGTACACTTGAAATTATGAGATGAAATGTTCAGTTTTCCCCAAATGCTCCCACTCTTTTCAATGTATCTGCTGTGGTAGACTTCCATTGTCATTTGTTTAATTGCAGTCTGCAGTGTTCAGTATGTGTGTCTCTAAATATTACCTTTCCTTTGCCATTCTTCTGTCTCAACCTTCTGCCTCACTTGTGTCTTTGTTCTTCATACAATATCCATCACTGGGATACTGTCTACTGTCTACTATGTCAGTGCATATCCCTGGTTCTGGACACATGGGAAACCCACCGCTGTTAATGAGCGTTAGGCAATCAGTAGAAAAGCAACGAGGCACTCTGGAGTGTAATCCCTGCGCTCCGTGCAGGTCTCTGTTGAAAACAAGGGTTGAGCAGACCCAGGGGCGGGCTGGGCCGGGGGGCAGGGAGGCAATTGCCCCCCAGGCCGCCCTAATGTATGTAAAAAACGGCCGCTGGGCCAGTGTTAAAAAAAAACGCGCTTGCAGGCAGAGACGGAGGTGAGAAGGGATCGGAAGATCCCCTCTCACCTCCGCTCTGCCTGCAAAACTGCACGGGGAGCCGAACAGGCAGCACAGAGAAACCTCCGTGCTGCCTGTTCGGCTCCCCGTGCAGTGTGACACGGAAGTGCTGACAGTCACGTGATCGGCGCTCTGACGTCAGACGCGCTCCGATCACGTGACCTGTCGGCACAACCGCCGGGAGGCCGAACAGGCAGCATGGAGGGACCATGCTGCCTGCCACTAGCCACCAGGGAAGTCCTCCTGCCACTAGCCACCAGGGAAGTCCTGCCACTAGCCACCAGGGAAAAAGGTAAGGGGGGGGGGGGGGCAAAAAACACTGGCATATTATTGGGCAAATTGGCTGGGGAATATTACATGGCTAATAACACTGGCATATTATTGGGCAAATTGGCTGGGGAATATTACATGGCAAATAAGACTGGCATATTATTGGGCAAATTGGCTGGGGAATATTACATGGCTAATAACACTGGAATATTATTGGGCAAATTTACTGGGGCATATTAAATGGCAGAATAACACTGGCATATTATTGGACAAATCGTCTGGGGAATATTAAATGGCAGAATAAGACTGCCATATTATTGGGCAAAATGGCTGGGGAATATTAAATGGCAATTAACACTGGCATATTGGGCAAATTAGCAGGGGCATATTAAATGGCAGATAACCTTGGAATATTATTGGGCAAATTTACTGAGTCATATTAAATTGCAGAATAACACTGGCATATTATGGGACAAATTGGCTGGGGAATATTAATGGCAAATAATATTGGAAATGTGTATGTAATGGGGTGATGGAGGCATGTAAATGTGGTGATGGGGCATGTCCTGGTGTGCAACGTGGGTTATGGGTCATGTCGTAGGTGTGCAACGTGGGTAGGGGGGGGTGCCCAAATTTTGTCTGCCTAGGGCAGCACAAAACCAAGATACACCACTGGGTGACGGCATCCCCACTTTCCGAGTACTTACCTCTTAGCTGCTGTCCACCGGTGCTGCAGGTCCGTGGCTGTGAGGGAAGCGTTCTGCGCTCCCCTAGAGCCAATGCACATTCAATAAAGTTTGTTGAAAAAAAAAAAGTTTAAACAAACTTTATTGAAGACGCTTGGCTGGAAGGGAGCGCACAACGCTTCCCTTACAGCCACAGATGGGCAGATGAGAGCACCAGGAGACGGAGACAGAGGAGCAACAAGGAGGTAAGTAGTCAATATTCTGGCAAAATCCTTGCATATTGTGGGGGGAAATCCTGGCATATTGAGGGGCAAAATCCTGGTATATTGAGGGGCATAATCCTGGCACATTGGGTGTCTAAATCCTGGCATATTGAGGGGCATAATCCTGGCATATTTAGGGGAAAATCCTGGCATATTGAGGGGAAAATCCTGGCATATTGAGGGGAAAATCCTGGCATATTGAGGGGCATAATCCTGGCATATTGAGGGGCATAATCCTGGCATATTGAAGGGCATAATCCTGGCATTTTGTAAGGGAAAATTCTAGCATATTAAATGGCAAATCCTGGCATATTGTGGGGGGAAAATCCTGGCAATATTCGTTATAAAACAAGGAAAAGATGGCCGTGGATGGGGAGGCGATTCGATGGTGCAATGGGCCACTTGACTGGATTTGCCCCCCAGGCCTAAGGCTGCCAGCCCTCCCCTGAGCAGACCGGGCTGCTGGCTTCCCAGGGAAGCATGGCAGTTGCCAGTCAAAGGATAAACTGGCATGTACTGTCAAAACTACATGCCAGATTATCCTTTTCACTTGTGCTTCTATAATAGAAGTTTTAGTTGTCCTTTAAGAGGTTGAGCCATCCCTGGCATTTATTTACTAATGTAGAGGCTTATTTGCACAATCATGGTCATCGTGCCAGGCTGTGAATCACTTCTGACAATTCAGGCCATTACATAACTACACATTGATTCCTCACTTGTCTGAATCATTTCCTGACACTTAACAGTCCATAAAACGCAAACGCAAGAAAGAAAAAAAACAAAAAACAAAGCCTTCCAACGTTTCAGAACAAAGCTATAGGAAATGAAAATAAACGTATTTAAATCACTTTTTTTAATTTCATTGATACTATACAGCACTTGACTACCCAAGACTGAAGCACCAAGACCCACCAAAACCTACATATTTAAGGGCAAGGCTGGATTCCTCATAAGTCGGACTAGTCACCAGGTTAGCACTGCACTTCTTTAATTAAGGCCAAAGTAGAAAGCAAATGTCTATTTAGCAATGGGTCCTCCCAGCTTGAGACCAGCGCTGCCCACATTTTTCCAAACTCCACCCATGTTCGCTCACACACATATTGGAACCTTCTCCATTGAAATATCGCCTCTACCCAAAGCTTTATAATTATTATTTTTTTTATTATTTTTTTTAGGGCCATGGTTAGCACCTTTAGTATATTTCTCTAGGACAAGGCTTGCCAAACATCTGTGGGTTTTCCAAGCCTAGCGAACTGAATTGAGTAGCCATCCTAGTTATTTTTAGGAGTCAAGGAAATGGTACTTCCAAAGAATTCTTTGTAAGACAAAGTCATAAAAGTAAAAAAAAAAGAAAAGAAAAAGGAGCCAGCAGCAGGGAGCATAGGGGTGGCAATCCTATGGCACGGGTGCCACTTGTGGCACTGAGAGGCCTCTGAGGTGACACTTGGCATCTGAGTGCAATGTCACCATCATCCTACATGGAGGTAACTGGAGCACACAGGGTTACCGAGATGGGGTAACAAAAGAGGAAACAAAAATGAGCAAAGTCTGCAATGTAAATGGGGGCGGAAAGCGTATTAATCGGGTTACATGGCACTATCAGATCTTTAACTTCACTGGCCTAGGAGCCCTTGGATGTAAATGGGTCATGAAAAATGTAGAACACAGGCAATGTTTTTATTATGCAGATTTCTTATCCACATCTAAAAGATTACTTGCAAACCCCAATACCATTGCCACATCCACAACCTTCCTTCCACCCCTCATCCAACTGACTGGATAGGCAGAACTGGATTTGAGGCAACAAGACATAGCTTTGCCCCTAATACCTCCCCCCCCCCCCCCCGACAAAAAAAGAAATAATAATAATAATAATTGTGTTTTGCATAACCCCAGCACTAAATCCTCCCTCCAGCTCGGCCAGGACCCACTCCACTAAGCTGTGCGAATATCAGGGAACTCATGCCGAGGGCTAAAGTATAAATATTTAATATTGAAATTCCACAAATGTAATCCGTTCTGAATATTCATGACACAGCGTTTGTCTATTTAAAATAAAAGTAATTAATTATTCACGCGCATCCCTTTTATATCATCACGCTCGTACAAGTTCAGTTTGCAGTCTGATTTTAGGTATTCGAAGTGGGGTATAATGAAATAGATGCTACACAGTCGCAAACTTACCTCACAAGATTTTAGCTCTTGAGATAAAGAAACAGTGGGGGGGGGGGGGGGGGGGCTTGGTATCTGGAGAAAATCAGGTCAGTTTGACATATATAGTTTCTGACAAATGATATTTGGAGGAGCCATTTCAGACTGGGGAAACGTGGTTGATACATTAGAAAATACTGACCTCTACTGGAAAAAAAACATGACATCTACTTTTAAAGGATTACTCTCCTATTTAAATTGAAATATTGCATCAAGTGTAGGTGTTTTAGCTATAAATACTTTAGTTAAAGAATACAAATGGAGCCCTCTTTGCTTGTATAGCTATTTCAGGGAGCGGACATGTTGGGTCAAAGGAAGGAAGATCTGACCCAACATTCTAAACATGTCTGCTCCCTGATAGAGCTGTATGTAGCAAATAAGGTACTTTAAGTGATGTTTAATTGAAAGATTTAATGTGTTGCCGATCGTTATTCTATAATTCATTCTTTCAAAGTATATGGAAAGTCTGGAGTCATTCATTCAAGCCAAAAATGGAATTTTATAGACCGCTATATTATACTCTGGTGACAGGCATAGCTCATAGTTTGGTTATACCTCCTTAATTTAATTTGTTTAAGGGGGCATCATAGGGTGTGAAAACAGAGTAGGGGTAAGAAAAAATTTTGAACATACTATAATATGTTTTGTAAACTTTAGTATCCAAGAAGAGAGGGTCAATACGCAGGAAGAGCTCAAGACAGGCTTCCAAAAGGGGCACTTTTTGAGGTATGTGGCCAGGATGCTTACACTGCAGTTAGGATTATAATAATAAAATAGTATTTTACCAGGAAAGACGAATGAAAAGCTCTCATTTTCAAGTTTTAACCAATATAATGGTACTCATCTTGTTGATCCCATAAGGATGAAAGGATGAGTTAAATTTGCTGCAAATGAGACCTTGAGATCCTGCGGATGGAGTAGGTTCTACAACTGGTATACTAAAGCAATGGTTCGCAAATCCAATCCTCAACCCCTCCCACCCAGCATCCCCAGCTGTCCAGGATTTAAGTTATTTACCGTATTTGCTCGATTATAAGACGACCCTGATTATAAGACGACCCCCCAAACTTTGGATATTCCTTTAGGAAAAAAACTAAAAGCCTGAATATAAGACTACCCTATAGGAAAAAAGTTAAACTTGTATATATTCACATGTAAATTGCTTTTTTAATAACATATTATATCAAAAAATGCATTTCTTGTGTTTATTTCCTTTTATGTGCCAATGCTGCCTCTCTCTTTCCCTTGCCCCCAGCTTTGTCTCACTCCCCCTCCCTTTGACTCCCCCCTCGCCTGTCTCTTCCCCCCCACATGTTTCTTTCTGCCCCCCTCACTCCCTTTGTTGCTCTAACCCCCTCCCTCTGTTTCTTCCCCCCTTCCTGCTCAGTCCCCCCCCTTTGTTGCTCTAACCCTCTCCCTCTGTTTCTTCCCCCCTTCCTGCTCAGTCCCCCCCCGTGTTGCTCTGTCTCTTCCCCCCTCCCTCCCCTTGTCTCTGTCCCCCCCCCCCTCCCCTTGTCTCTCTGCCCCCCTCCCTCCCCCTGTCCCTCTGAGCAACAAGGGGGGGGGGGGGGACTGAGCAGGAAGGGGGGAAGAAACAGAGGGAGGGGGTTAGAGCAACAAAGGGAGTGAGGTCATCGCGCAGACATCCCCTGCTGTTAGAGAGGGGGATCCAGGTCCCCTGCAGCTCTGCTGGGGACCTGGATCCCAGTCTTATAGTCTGACCTCAATTTGAGGTCAGATTATAAGACTACCTCGATTATAAGACGAGGGGGATTTTTCAGAGCATTAGCTCTGAAAAAAACCTTGTCTTATAATCGAGCAAATACGGTAAATAAGGATATTTAGAAAACCAGGTATTGTGTTGGTACTGGAACACTGATTTAGATTAACAACTGTAACAGGGAGGTTTTGAAATGGATTTTAAAACCAGTACCAAGCCAGGTTTTATACATATCTTTATTTAAACACAACTTTATTTAATCCACAAGGATTTTTCTCTGAAATGCCTGATTTGTATAAATCTAAAATCTCAGATTGTGAGGTTGATTTGATATACATCACCCAGCAACAGTAAAGATGTATGTCCTATGTTGGACTTTATGCAAGCCGTTCAACGCATGTCCACTGCTGTACAGAGCCAACTCTGTACAGTGTACACTTGCACCTTTTATGTTTAAATTACTACACTATATTATTATCTGTTTTTTTATCCCTTCCGGTATACTCCGAGTGGATTGCCTCACACTTAAGGGTAATCCAGATTTATATATATTTTCTATATTTGAGTTTTGGGTTACAGCGCACATTGTCACTTGTTTGTTTTGTTTGTTATTGTATACTAGGAGTGAGACACTGGTAGATTTTGTTGCTGCTATTGCCATCACATCTAGGCGCAGTGTGTTTCTCTCTTTTTTCTTAACTGTAGATGATATTTACATTTGTTCAGGTGAAATCTGATAAGCTGTCTTTGAATTATTTAGTGACAAACGTCACTTTTCTATCTATTAATGCAATCCAGAGTTTTAATCGCTGAGACACAATTTTTGAACACAGTATATGCATCTGTCCTACTTTTAATGAAATTAGGTCACTTTAGTCTGCCTCAAATAAACAAGTAGCAAATGGCATAACTAAATGATACAGGAGGCAGATGCCAGGATACACAGCGCTCTGGTACCCATACAAATATGTATAGAAGATGACGTCAGGATGTCAATACAGCCAGCTCCCAAAGGATAAACAGCTCTGCAATATCTCATTATAGAGGGTTTTTTTTAAAAACCTTAAAGGTCTACTCATGACCAAGGTATACCTGATGATTCATTACCCCCCACCAATAAATAGACAGACAGCTGAGTGACTAGAAAGGTCGCAGTCTTTATTGAAATGCTGCAACATAAATTGCCAGCTAAATACATAGCTGAAATAAGTAACATGTATTACTGTAAACCAGATATGGTTAAAATAATGTTATATAACAAGACATATAAACAACATGAACTAATACTAATGAACCTAAGTGGTAGCGTGTGACTTAGACCAGCTGCTAGACCAGCTATGATCAGGACCCTGAGAATCTGGCGCAGGCGTACCACATGACTCACGGCTACTGACGTCCCTGTTTGCACAGTAGCCGTGCCTCACTCCCCAGGGACGAGACCATGGAGAGCCCGTGCAGCTAGCTTCCCACAGCTACTGCCCAACCGGGTTGGCCATACCCCAAGACGGCCAACCCCCTGCACTAGCACCAAACCTCGGGGGCACCCGCCGCCACTTCCTTCTTTGTCACCTAGGGATGGGAGGGAGGGAACTTGTCATTTTACTTTAAACAGGAAATCATTCCTGTAAATCCTGCAATATATAGCCTAAGGCCATCCCCGCTATCCACTCATTGCCACCCCCTGCCGTGCCCTCATTGGGCCCTTGACTTAACTGACAGGGTGAGGGAAATGACAGCAAACCTTTGTCATGATGGCCTTTTATATATTGCATTATTACAGGCCAAAACTATAGAGAGACAATTGCAGTGAATTTCAAAAAAATGTTGGAAACATTTCCCAATTGAGCTGCTTTGGATCATTTCCCCAAATTGGTTACAGGTTTTACTTCAGCTGTCTAAAGTAAAGACAAATAAGTCGATGGACCAATCATTGTTAACGAGAGTAGTCCCAGAAGATTGGAAATTAGCAAATGTTGTGCCCATTCACAAGAAAGGTAGTAGGGAGGAGGCAGGCAACTATAGACCAGTAAGTCTTACTTCAGTAGTGGGGAAAATAATGGGAACCTTGTTAAAGAATGGGATTGTTTAACATCTAAAATCACATGAATTTCAAGATGAGAGACAGCATGGGTTTACTTCAGGGAGATCATAGCAAACTGATCTTATTGATTTGTTTGAGTTGGTGACTAAAATAATAGATCAGGGTGGTGCAGTAGACATTGCTTACCTAGATTTCAGTCAGGCTTTTGACACTGTCGCACATAGAAGGCTTATCAATAAACTGAAATCCTTGAGTTTGGATTTCAATATTGTTGAATGGATTAGACAATGGCTGAGTGACAGGCAACAGAGAGTTGTAGTCAATGGGGTATATTCGATGCAAGGTCTTGTTACTAGTGGGGTACCTCAGGGATCTGTACTTGGACGCATTCTCTGTAATATTTTTATTAGCGATATTGCAGAAGGTCTTGTTGGCAAAGTATGTCTTTTTGCTGATGATACAAAGATTTACAGCAGGGTTGATATTCATGGAGGGATAAGCCAAATGGCAAATGATTTAGCTAAACTAGAAAAATGGTCAGAGCAGTGGCAACTGACAGTTAATGTGGTTAAGTGCAAGATTATGCACCTTGGGCATAAAAACGCAAAAGCAGAATATAGAGGACTTAAAGGTAGGCAGGCAATGCAATAGAGCAGCAGGAAATGCTAGCAGAATGCTTGGCTGCATAGGGAGAGGTATTAGCAGAATGCTTGGCTGCATAGGGAGAGGTATTAGCAGAATGCTTGGTTGCATAGAGAGAGGTTTTAGCAGAATGCTTGGTTGCATAGGGAGAGGTATTAGCAGAATGATTGGCTGCATAGGGAGAGGTATTAGCAGAATGCTTGGTTGCATAGGGAGAGGTATTAGCAGAATGCTTGGTTGCATAGGGAGAGGTATTAGCAGTAGGAAGAGGGAAGTGCTCATGCCACTGTACAGAGCACTGGTGAGTCCTCACTTGTAGTATTGTACACAGTACTGGAGACCGTATCTCCAGAAGGATATTGATCCTTTGGAGAGAGTTCAGAGAAAGGCTACTAAACTGGTTCATGGGTTGAAGGATAAAACTTACCACGAAAGGTTAAAGCATCTTAACATGTATAGCTTGGAGGAAAGACGTAACAGGGGGGATGTGATAGAAACATTTAGATACATAAAGGGAATCAACACAGTAAAGGAAGAGAGTATATTTAAAAGAAGAAAAACTACCATAACTAGAGGACATAGTCTAAAATTAGAGGGGCAACGATTTAAAAGTAATATCAGGAAGTATTACTTTACTGAGAGGGTAGTGGATGTATGGAAAAGCCTTCCAGCGAAAGTGGTAGATGGAAGCACAGTGAAGGATTTTAAGCATGCGTGGGATAGGCACAAGGCTATCCTAGATACAAGATAGTGAACTGGGGACTAATAAAAATATTTAGAACATTGGGCAGATTAGATGGACCGAATGGTTCTTATCTGCCGACACATTCTATGATTCTACATTGTCCTAAGGTTTGAAATTCCCATGTCATTTCCCAGCAAGTCTCTTTTTATTGACTAGACACTTAAATGGCGACACTGAACAGAAAAAAAATGATCGTCCTTAAAAAAAAGTTTTTATTAAAATGTTATTGAACGATGCTTCTGTTAATCAACTGTATTTTCTGAAGATTAAAATACTGTAATAGACTTTGCTGAATCTTCGTTTGTATTCGTTTTGCAAATATTTTCCCAATGCTTTTGACTCTAATCCATGCAGCTAATAAGATGATCCTTCATGCTCTGGTTGTTGGAAAGATGCCAGTTTAGTTATGACATTAATTGATTTATTGTGACCGTTTATGGGATATTGCCAATAGCTAACAAGTGAAATTATGCACAAGATCCAACATCTTTACACTAGATGATCTTCATCACCTACATAGAGGACAAATGAAACCATAAATGGCTTGTTACAGAGAAAGATTGTGGTCCGCTAGATACCAAACCTGGGATTAACACTGCAACATGAACATCATCTTCTGCTTCCTACCACTAGATGTTAATGTATGCTTTTTGGGGGGCTCAGGGAAGTGGTCATGGGGGATGCATTATGGCTGTAGGGAATATTAACGCCTTGAGGACCAGGCATTTTCTGGGCCAATTACCAGAGCGATTTTTCAATTTTTAATATGTGTTTGTTGAAACGTAATTTTCCTCTCTGTCATTTAACGTACCCATGCAAGTTCTATGTTGTTTTTTAAAGGACCGTTAGAGCTTTCTTTTGATACCCTACACATAAAAATAATCTATAATTTAGGATTAAAAAATACATATAAAAGGGGAACATTTTGGAGGAACAAAATGTTTTTCCCCATTATTTTGACAATAATAATCTACACAACTAGTACAGCACTAACCCACTTATCCCAACTCCCCCCCCCCCCCCCCCCAAAAAAAAAAACAGAAAACAAAAACTCTGACCATTGCGATGTCAGAGCCATAAGAATCACAGAATGGGCATGCAGGGTTTTACTGTAATTAAATTAATATATTACAATAAAATGTAGTTATTAAAAAAAACTTTAAAAATAAAAAAAAAATTGTAAAAAAACAATAAAACTAAATGAGGGCAATAAAGTAAGAAGGAAACTGATCATAGTTACAAACGGGTTAACTTTTTTTTTTTTTTTTTTACAGGATATATTTTATTTGTTTATTTTTCACTTACAGGTCACAGGGAGAGAATTAGAGGCAAAGTCAATGTGTGACTCAATCACCGCGATCACATGGTCGTAAACCCGTCCAATCGGGTCCAGGAACTTTGCCTCGGGTGTGCGGCAGAGTCCTGGACCCGTTTCAGACCTGCTGGCACAGGAAGCACCCCGCCGGCTAGACTGCATGACGAGTTAACTCGTCATAAGGTCGCTAACGCTGCAGCTCTTATGACGAGTTAACTCGTCATACGGTCGCAAAGGGGTTAAAGTCAATGCTGGTGCAAAGTTCTAAAAGTGGAGCAATTACCATGGAAAACAATGGAATGTTTACACCACTTTTCTCCAGGATTTACTTTTTTAAATAACCCTTTTAGCGTGCAACTTGTTTCTCGACGGGGACAAACATTTTGTTTGATTTGTTTTTTTTTAATGAAAGTATTTTTTATTTGCACAAAGTTTTTCTTGTTTAATTTCTGCCAGATTTTGAAGGGCATATTTGTTGAGTTGATCAGTTTGAAAAGTTTCACCCTTTGCAAACAAACAAATCTTAAAAAGGAAAAAAGAAAAAAAAATGATCAGATGTATTAGTCACCTGAGTCTGTTCTGAATATTAATTCTCAGCTAAGAGAGGTCAGACTGCAAATTTAACAAGCACCGTTGTGTCACACAAGGAACTACTGCTTGGCACTTGTATTCATTCGTTACAAATACTGCTAAGCCTTGACAAGACAGCCAATGCGTTTCACCCCATAGAACTGAATATCTATTCGAAGTCCAATACAGATAATAAACAGCTGAATATCACACTAAAACCTTCAGGTGTAGAAAGTAGCAATAGATATAAGTGGAGTGGATGAGACATCCACTTTTTTTGCTGAAGCTTAATACATTTGTAGCGAGTCATCAACCACCAACGGAACCTGTAAATTTGGAGGTGGAACATGTGTTTCAGATGATGTTAAAACATGTTCACTTTGTTCCGATGTATGCACGTGTTATTATCACATTTGTATGTTATCCTCTGGATCTCTATTGCCTCACTGCCCCTTGTGGGCATTAATGAAGTCTATTATCTGATGGCTTGGGTCGCAGATATTGAGCCTATTAATAAGTTCATATGGGATGAAATGTGTTCGTCAGCCGTTATGTACATGTGCGTGGGTACAGGGAGAGCAATAGTTTTTAAGGCCTAAAAGTGGAAAATTTTAAACCTATCGGTCTGCACCTTTAGCTAGAAGCAATATTATAGTAGGGTTTGCAACACAGCATCAAGTAAGGGGTCCAGAACAATAACTCTGGAATAGGAAGTCTAATTACATACAAATAAGGAAAAAGAGAGTGAACAAAGGAGACTTGAGGACAAGTTAGGAACTCCATTAAATAGCAAATTAAAATGCACTTTTCAAAATCCTACTAAAATCAGTGTAGAAGTCTCATTTTAGTACTATGTATTGGATATGCACAAAATCCATATTTTCCTTAAAACTGTAATGGAATGGGCGTGGGATCAGTGGCAAGGACAAAAAGTGCCGTGTTGCTTGTAACATAACAATACCATGAGTTACTGTGTTTGGGACCTCATCTCCACATATGGCAAGGCCAATGAACTTGTTGTAAACTCAACCAAGAGTCAACTCACATACACACACAGCTAGGCTGGGTTGAGTCTTGGTTGTGTTCTCCTCTTGTTTATATAGGCTAGTAATGGTTCACCCCAGTTAATGCAAGTTAGCTTGGTAGGTTTAACCATGTTGGGAGTATCCCCACTTTGAGTTGAGTGGCCACGGTCAGTGGACTTGGCCAATGAACAAAGTCTACAGCCCTTGCACATGCAAGAACAGATACAAAATAAGAGATCAAACTTGAATACCATGTGTAAAAATTAAAATATATTAATTGTAAACCATTTCATACAAAATACACTGGATGAATTGAATGAATGAACCTTACCTGGCACCACAAACATCAACCCCAACCATGAGCTGCCCATTCAAGGACAGGACTTCATCTCGCAGCTTCATCTTCCCACACTTTGCAGCCACGCTCTGCTTTTTCAAGTCAGTGATCCAGATACATCCAACATCAAGCACAGGGCTGTTCTGTACTTTCCGCTTTTTCCCTCCCCTGCGTTTCTCTCCACAGTGGCCAAAAATAGGAATATTTCCAAAGCGGAGACCGAGAACCTCCTCGCCGCCTCCGTCTTTGGTCAGGTACACCGTGCAGATTTCCATCTCCATCGAGCTCGGATATCGTTCTGACAAACTCTCATCCAAGCTGAAGTTGAACTGAATGTACTCCTTCAGTTTCCGAATGGCAGAATGATACAAAGATGTCTCGGGTCCATGGGATTCCATGTTTAGGTTGTCCACCAGCCATCGTCGGAGAAGGGCAAGATAAAACATAGCATTCTCCTGAGTTATGGGCATTGTGACTGATCGAGCCTTCTAACATCATGTGAATGATCTGTTTCACATGGGTAACAAACAGTATCTCACTGCAGGAGAAAACAACTTAGAGCAGACAGTCTGTGCTCGCTTAGGGTACAAGAGTGCGTGTGTGTACATGAATTAGGTTTAGCCTGGCTCAAGTGATGTCGCATATTGCAAGTTGGCAAACTGTGAACGAACTACAGAGACGGAGAAGCTGCAACGGAACATTCAGGTTGAGGAAGGAAGTTGATGAGCAATTCTGACTTTAGTTCATTTTCACAGATGGCTGTCCAGGGCAGGATTGGTCTTGAATCAGAGTTTCCAAGGCAAAATGGCCTAAATATTTTTGTCAACAGTAAATCCTGCAAAAGAAAAAACAACAAACATATCTATGTGTCATATATAACGCATAAAGGTCTTTACATATATGATGCATTACATAAGTACAGAGTTCATCCAGGTGACTGAAAAGTTAATCTGTATTGAATCTGATATACTATCATTTAACCCTTTAGAGCATTGATACTTAAAACGGTCCTCAAGGACCCTTAACGGTCCAGGATTTAGGGATTACCCAGTTGTGTTTAAATAAGAATATGTAGAACACGTGGTATGGTTCCCTAACTGAGCCCTGCTTTAGAGCACCATGCCAGCTTGGAAATTACGTACCAGTTTGGTCAGCAATAAAGAATTATAAAAATGTGTGTATTCATTACAGTTTGAAAATTAGTATTCTAAACAGATTTCCATTTCTCACAGATGTTAGGTTTTCAGCTTCTATTCACCTTCCCATCCATTTTTTGACAAGCTAAAACAGCTAAAAATCAAAGCCTCGCATTAGATACCTATACGCGTGTAATGTGTGCATGTGTGCATTGTTTCAAAAGCCTGTACAGAGCATGCATTCATCTGCAGGGTTTTTTTTTTCACCAATTGTACAAAATATGGCCAAACATTCATATGCATGGAACGAGAAGGACTTTAGGTAAGGTTTGGGTTGATAGCAAGAGATGGTGTGATTGAGAGGAATGGCTGCTTAGGGTACATGTAATAAAATGGGATAAAACAGAAAATGTTGCTTTTAACCCCTTCGCGACCTTATGACGAGTTAACTCGTCATGCAGTGTAGCCGGCGGTGCGCTCCATGCACTCGAGGCAAAGCTCCTGGACCCGATCCGGGGATTTCCGGGCATGTGATCGCGGTGATTGAGTGATCACCGCGATAACATGCAAATTAGATGCAAAGTCACTGACTTTGCCTCTAATTCACTCTCTGTGCTTCACGTTCTTATAGTGAAGCACAGAGAGTGACCTGTAAATAAAAATAAATAAATAAAGAACATAGACAGGGGGGGGGGGGAATAACCCTTTCAATGCTCATTTCCTTCCACTTTATGGCCCTCATTTAGTTTAGTTTTTTATACAAATCTTTTTATTTTTGCAATTTATAAAGTTTTTTTTAATAAATAAAGGTAATTTTAATATATGTATGTAATAAAATTTAACCCCTGCATGCCTGTTGCGTGATTTTTATGGATCTGACATCGCACTCTTCAGAGTTTTTTTTTTTTGTCTTTTTTGTTTAGGGGGGTTTGGGAACCAATATTTTTCTTTTTTATTAGTTAGTTAATTAGGGGGGGATAAGTGGGTTAGCGTTGCACTAGTTGTGTAGCTTATTATTGGGAAAATAATGGGAAAAAAACTTTTTCCCCAAATAATTTCCTCTTTTTTTATGTATTTTTTAATACTAAAATGTAAATAATTTTTATGTATAGGGTATCAAAAGAAAGCTCTAACTGTCCTTTAAAAAACAACATATAACTTGTATGGGTGCGTTAAATGAGAGAGAGGAAAATTATGTTTCAAAAAACGGATATTAAAAATTGAAAATTGCTCTGGTCCTTGGCCTTGGAAAATCCCTGGTCCTTAGAGGGTTAATGCCTGTGAATGCTCTTTATTTGTATTGATGGTTCATAGTGTATTTCTATCAAATAAAAACTATATCTGACACTAGACAGTGCCAGCGCGCGCTCGGCCAATCAGACCGGGGACTCAACCTGCTCATCTGATTGGGGTCTGCAGTGGGCAGGTCTCTCCTGCTGATCCATGCAAAAACGAGGGTCTCTCAGTGATAGGGTTGCCACCTGGCCGGTAACAAATTGGCATCAGGCCAATGTTAAGTCTATGGAGACAGTACCAAGGCTGGTATTTTTCTGAAGAAAAGCTGGCAACCCTAGTGACTGACCAGACCGGGTTGCCGGTTTCCCAGGGAAGCATGGCAGCTGCTGGGTAGAGGATAAACAGACATGGGGGCAACTCATGTTTCACTTGTTTGTCTAAACTAGAAGCACAAATGAAAAATACAGTTCAGTTGGCCTTTAACATTGAGGGAGATCATCACCTAGGACTACAAGGTTAATATTTCTGCAATTCCACTGTATGTCCCCTTGCTACCCATCGGATACGCACTATGCGGTCATGTGTACAGAGAAACAAGTGCGGCCAACCGAAACCGCTCATTTCCTAATGTCAAATTGGGCACAGAGTTTCTAAAAGGCTCAATTAAAAACCACACAGTGTTTCAGAGGTCAGGAGATCAAGACCAAAACCAAAAAGGGCTCGTAAAAGGGTCCCCCATGTGACGTACTGGAGAATTAAAATATTGCAAGATTATTCTTGCAAGCACAATGATTGAGCGAGAAAAGAGTAAATGAGAAACTATGATTAATTAATAACCTATGTAAATTAAGATGACATTTGGACATACAGAAGAAAATGGCACTTGCGTCAGTGTACGAGGACACGTCAAATAATTCCTAAAATTAGTGCAGGGACTCCAGAAAATAGGACAGGTACGCTCATATTTGAAGTATTAAAGAGCAATTTATCTCAGTGCTGAAAATATGCAAGATCCGCCAGCTGCAGAAGTGAGAAATGCTGATCTCCCTAGAAATTTCGCCCTTGGAGGCACTACATTAGTGGCCTCCAAGTGCGAAACGCGTGAGGAGGTCGGCACCTCAATTTTCTGGTGGGCTCCCATCTTCTTTCTGTAATCTGGACACCCTCTGTGTGCAAGATTTGTTTTACAGTATAATTCAACATATTGATACATTTTTTTAAATGGTTAGATTTCTACTTTCCATGTGGCAATGGATTGTTTCATCTGCAAAGTCACTCACTTGTTAGGAAAGTAAAGATTCTAAAATAAGCATGGGATTGTTCCCACAACAGACCACAGAAGGATAATATTCCACTATCCTCCTTTATAGCATCTGCTGGCGCTAGTTAATACATTTTTTGCCTGTTCCCCATCAGCAAAATCTCAAAAAAATCTCCATCTGACAAAATCAAAATTCACAAAAACACAAGTTTTTTTTTTTTTTTTATATTGTCTTTTGATTTCTATTAACTTGTTTAGGTTTTGCCCCTGTATTAATTTATTTTGTTATTTATTGTGTATTAAATAGTTTGTGATTTTTATAAATATCTACAAATATGAAAAATAAAGCAATTTACAAAAAAAAAAAATTGTCTCTTCTCTAAAATAAATAAAATATTGCTTAATCATCAAAATAATAATATGGGGGGGGGGGGGGGGGAGAATAGAAGTTATTTCATTTAATGGACAGGTTAGATTTGGTGTTAGGGTCCAAGAAAGTGGATTTGGGGTAGGTATTGCTATACAGGGGTTTATGAACTAAACAGCAAAATACAGCAAATTAACAAACAAGTTGTATGATTTAGGCCTTAACAGCAGATCTGAATTGTTTTTCCTAATCGTTTTTGCAGCTAAAATAAAATAATATTTATAACAAACCGTCTCTATCATGACTATTTCCAAATAACACCTTTAAGGGTTAACCCATGTCCCACATCGTATTACTTGTAGAAAGCTTTTATTAATCTCTGTGTTCAAAGTCATCTTCCTTATGAATAAAACAAAAACCTTACTTGATATCAGCATTCTAATACAATAAAGCCTTTTCTATGGATATTATGAGAAAACAGAATTTGTTGTAGAATTATTTGCAGTTTTGTCTTCAAGAAACCTCTGCTAATATTATAAGCCCTTATAGAGGAGAAAGGTTCATTAGATTACATTAATATTTATTAATATAGAGCAAACCATTTTACACAGTGCTGGGTACAGAGCATGGAGCAGAGCAGGAGCCAGGGAAAAAAAAACAAAACAATTCTTCCCTAGATTTCTACATAAAATGAATTAAAAATGTTGGCGCCAAGGGGGAGGAGCCAATTGCGGAAGTGAGTGGTCGCGTACTAGGAGAGGTTCTCTTGGATTTTATCATTTTTATTTGGACAATTCGATCAACAGAGTAAAAAAAAAAAAAAAAGTCAGTCATTCAGAGTCACCTGACATCATGGGTCGAAATTCCAGAAAAACTGATAAGCTAGACACAAAAAAAAAACATCTCTCATAGCAAATCTGGGGCCCTCAAGTGCAGACACCACCATTTCCACATGATGACTGAAATGAGCCGCCAAACGAATCCTATAAAATGCTCTCCAAAAAGGGGATATGAAAAACGTTTTTAGCCTATATGACTAGTTTTTCTCGCAGATGGCCCCTCCGGGTTATGTCTTGTGGCCTGTTCTATGGACTACATTTTTTCTTTTATTCTGGACTTACTTTTTCTCTACTGCCTCTCTTTGTGCTCATCTACCCTTTCTTAAACGGATGCAATTTTATATATATTTCTTTTTCCTTATCCCCCCCCCTCCCCCTCTGCCCCCAATTATAGGAATTTCTCCCTGATTTATCGCCAAAGCATAATGTGATGTACATAAGGTACGTTCTGACCCCCAACGGGATCTTTAGAGAAGCTGCACAACACTGGCAGATGGGTAAATATTGAACATTTGTTTTTGTTTTTTAAAATTACACACAAAGAATAATTATTTTAAATCTACATAAGTGGAAGAGGTTATTCTGCCCAGAGCATGATCACAACATGTTGACTCACTGTGTTTTCCGGGTATACTTTATTTCTAGTAAATACTTATTTTATTTGAGCTCCAGATCTATTATACATTCTTGATAACTAGGATGATTTCCTCTCCCACTTTCTTTCTATGTGGAATGCTCCTAAACCAAGTCTAATATAACGAAAGCAAACGGAAGGTGTAATTACATGGAACGCACTCCCAATCATTTGTGGTTCTGGGAGCCGTGCGTCATGTGGATAGAGTATGATGTTTACCGAGTGGTTTTTGTCCAAAATGGTCATTTTGGGAGTTCTGGATAACAAGCATACAATCAAAAGCATAACAACATACACAAACGAAACAAGAACGATGTACTCAATTTAAACTTTCTAAAAATAGCTGGCTGCATGTGACATTTCACATATAGGGTTGCCACCTTTTCTTCAGAAAAATACCGGCCTTGGTACTTTCTCCATAGACTTAACATTGGCCTGAAGCCAATTTTTTACCGGCCTGCCGGTAAAATACCGGCCAGGTGGCAACCCTAACTGAGAACGACTTCCATCTGTTGACTAGGACAAAGCACTTAAAGTTCTACTAAACTTGATATTTTAAACAATAGTATTTTTTAATTGTAAAGAAGCACTAATAATAAAAGTATTTAGAACATTGGGCAGACGAGATGGGCCGAATGGTTCTTATCTGCAGACACATTCTATGTTTCTAAATTTCCAATGACTCTATTATGGGGATAAAATGGCATGTACCTTTTTTTTTAAGATACCTGCCATTGGGTAGCATGCAAGATGATCCAGTCGCCTACTGTAACTCGCTGCTGCCTATGGTCCGCTCTAGTAATCACGCCTGAAAACCAAAAACATCTGAAAATGAGAATCGATCACTGAATTAGCTCAGAAAGAGAAATCAGGTTCCATCTGAGCCTCGGCAAACGCAAGCATGGAGCCCCTGCAACCCTAAGGGCATCCATCCCAACAGTTCAAATGGCCAAAGAGGGACACTTTTGGTTTTGGAGATGTGGCAGCGCGGTGATTAGGTGATTTTATGACCAGCTGATCCATTTATGTATTTCAGTAAGACTTTTAAAACAGGAATAATGCACTTTATTTTCACATATATATTTGCAGTGTATACACACACACACACACACACACACACACACATTTACTGCAGTTTAAAACACACTTTATAATGGGTTTTATTGCTCTAGAGTTCTGCAATACAGTAACATTCTAGCTCTAGACATGTGTTGTATTTACAGAACCCGAGTGGCATTATGTTTTTCGTTTGTGCATCTGATGGAGAGGCAAAGGCAAAAAAAATTAACTAAAAATATTCACACTTTTATTTCCATTTATTTATTTAATAAAAGCATCACTCGTCCTCATTAGGAGTCGCCATGGAGAGGTATGGGGTCACACTGCACATGCGTGTGATGTCACCTCCTCATCACACATGCCCAGTGATCCCCCCCAAATGCAGTTCTGATTGAATGCTCAGCATTGCGAAAAGGTAGAGTGTGTGTTGTGAATTATACCTTCTGCCCCCAGGCCACAAATTGTAGTTTCCTCCCAGACCAGGCGTCCCCTGAACAGACATGATATAGGTTTTGAAATTGCAGTAAAAGTAGAAATCCATCTAAGCACACTGTTGTTCTTCCAGTTTCCAACACTAGGTGGTGATCACAGAGACATCAAAGCCATGTCCTTTTTCACTTTGAAATAAGGTCATTGGAAAAGTTTCTCATCAGAACAGATTTTCGCGAGCAGCATTATCACCATCATACTACTACTAGATGTCTGCTACAGACATCCATTTCATGAAGCATTTTCAATAGACAAGAATCCCTAGAATATGTACATAAGCCAACAAACCTGAGCTTTCATTATGGGCCACTTGGTTCTCATTGTCAGATCATCTAGGATTCTATGGAAAATTCCTGATCAGCTTTGCGGTGCTGCAGGAGGTGAAATATTCTATTAAACAAACCTAATGCTTAACCCCTTCCTGCTGCATGGTGCTTGCGTCCAAGACGACAGCGGCAAGCTGTTTGGACAGAGTGAGGGCAGCGGCAAGCTGTTTGGACAGAGTGAGGGCAGCGGCAAGCTGTTTGGACAGAGTGAGGGCAGCGGCAAGCTGTTTGGACAGAGTGAGGGCAGCGGCAAGCTGTTTGGACAGAGTGAGGGCAGCGGCAAGCTGTTTGGACAGAGTGAGGGCACCCGCAAGCTGTGAGGGCACCTGAGGTAGGCACCCGCAAGCTGTGAGGGCACGGATGTGGCACCCGCAAGCTGTTTGAAGACGGAGGTGGTGCCCGCAAGCTGTTTGGACAGAGTGAGGGCACCCGCAAGCTGTGAGGGCACCTGAGGTAGGCACCCGCAAGCTGTGAGGGCACGGATGTGGCACCCGCAAGCTGTTTGGAGACGGAGGTGGCGCCCGCAAGCTGTTTGGAGACGGAGGTGGCGCCCGCAAGCTGTTTGGAGACGGAGGTGGCGCCCGCAAGCTGTTTGGAGACGGAGGTGGCGCCCGCAAGTTGTTTGGAGACGGAGGTGGCGCCCGCAAGCTGTTTGGAGACAGAGGTGTTTTGGGGGCAAATACTGCATATACATCTTTTATGTATGTATTTGGGGAGTTCTCTATGTATAGGTGCCATTGTTCAATTATTTCACTTGTTGTTTTTTGCAAGCTATATGGGGACAACAATCGCACTGACCATCTGTTTTGGGAGCAAAAGATGGCACTGTGAGAAGTGGGTGCTATGTTACTTGGGGATGTTGGGAGGGTCTAAAACTGGAGCCTTTTGTTATTTCCACCCCTTACACGCTCCCTCACTCATAATGGCCCTTGTCCCCCTTCCCGCTCTCACAATGCCACTTACCCCCTGATGACGAGAGGCCGTGGGTGTGGCCTGCATAGTGCACTTGAACAGATAAGGCCTGCCCTGCCTGGGAGATATGACTAATATTTTTTGTTTTGTGTTAAAGGGATGTTTTTAAATGAGTCACCTGAACATAGGAAAGAACTGACCATGATGGACATGGAATGTTTAAAGAGGCTGGAAAATATATTAAACCCGCACAAGAATGCAGCACAATGGTGTTAAACTCAGCACCTTGGAGCCAGAGGCCCAGATTCCATGTGCAAACTGATGCCTGACATACTTAGGAATCCTTCTCACATGCACATTGAATGTGCAGGTAAATCTGACAGATACACTTGCTGCTTCCAGACTTCCAGTCCCAGATGTTTGTACACAAATCTAGGTCACCAGAGAATATATAGAGTATGCAAATAAATTTTTTGCATGCATGATTGCAAACAAATCTGGAATAAATAACTTTTTATATTTACGCCTTTACTCATTTTCTAATATCACGCCTTGGATCCTGTGCGCAGTGCTTTGTGTGTTACAAACGAACCCGTAATGAAGTTTTAAGGTCATTTCTGCCCCCTCGTCTTGTGTGCCTGGTTCTAGTGCCTCATTTGCCATAATTACTGCTCTGACTAGTTATGCAGCGAAGATACTAAGCACTAGGAAATTTGCTTCTGGAATTCTATGCTAGTGGGCGTGGTCTCTTGGGCAACAGACAGACCCCGGCCAGGCTGACACTCAACAGGTAAGTCCTTGATGACAAAGCTGCCATAAAGAAAGACCAGTAGGGGGCATTAGCACAGATCATGCACACAAGGAAGACACTGGATGAAGTAGTCTCTTCCCTTTCTAATCAGGGATCTATTTTAAAGCTAAACATGTTAGAAAAAGTATGATAGAAACATTTAAATACATAAAGGGAATCAACACAGTAAAGGAAGAGAGTATATTTAAAAGAAGAAAAACTACCACAACTAGAGCACATAGTCTTAAATTAGAGGGGCAACGATTTAAAAGTAATATCAGGAAGTATTACTTTACTGAGAGGGTAGTGGATGTATGGAATAGCCTTCCAGCAGAAGTGGTAGAGGTAAACACAGTCAAGGATTTTAAGCATGCGTGGGATAGACACAAGGATATCCTAGCTATAAGACCAGGAACTGGGGACTAATAAAAGTACTCAAAAAAAATTGGGCAGACTAGATGGACAGAATGGTTCTTATCTGCCGACACATTCTATGTTTCTATGTAAAAAGTGAATAAGTCAGCAAAACAGGGCTAATGCAATTAATATGGTAGTTTTGAAATTCTGGCATTACTCCATCTTTAATAGAGAACCTGTACGCCTTAGAAGAGGAGATGCCAACAAAAGGTAATTAATAATGTGCGCTGGATCAATGCATGTGCTGGCAAATCTGCTTAGCCAGCGTAAAAAAAAACGTTTTTTAGGCTCTAAACCAAATACTTTCCGTGCTTAGCTGGCACATTCAGATCATCTTGTCAAATTCTAATGCAAATGAATGTCTCCCTTCTCTGTGCTTTTGAGGAAAATAGTGATACCCTCCATCTACCCAAGGACATCTGCATGAACGGCTTGCTCAGACAAGCAGAGCCGGTTAGCTCTGACGGCACAGAATTCCTTGAGATTCTACCCTGTTATCAAAGAATTTGGAGTGGCAAATGTTAAAAATAAAAATAAGTCATATGTAGTAAACATATATTTGTATATTATTCATAGTTGCAAACAGCCCCAAGTTTGACCCACAGTTTGACCCCATATGACTTCTGCCTGTGCCCAGGGTGAGGTCACACATCGTTACGTAACCCTGCCTCATTTTCATTCCACCAGGGACTCTGACCCAGAACGTCGGCAGGTATACATTATATACTGCAGCACAGTGATAGCGCAACACACAAGCCGTCAAAACGCACATGTGAGGCGAATGTCAATTTATGGATTTACAGCACCTATGTCACCTTAAATGGCCACTACAGCAACACTTAGAAAAACAGGCCATAGGTCGCGAGAGCTGGGCAGCAAGAAGTAGGGTCCATTTAGCAGGACGAGACCATCAAAATCAGCACTGGTGGGGGTTTATTTTTCTTTTAAAGAAAATGTATAGGTCATAAATTGCATATTACATATTTCTAATTTTAGATCACAAATAGCGAAAGTAAATTTACTCTACATCAGATGTCCCTTTATTAATTTCTATTGGTCTCTATGATGTCTCCTATGAAGACACAAGATGCTTTATACTGAGCCAGGCAAGGACAGGTACATGTATCTCACGACAGGATACAGAGAGGAGGATACACTCCTTCCCTGTGTGTTAGAGAGAGCATTATCTTCCCCCTGTGTAATCCGTTTCATTGCATTGCAGAGATTTGAATGGGCGTCGAAGGGAATCCAAGAGATGGGTTTTAACCCCTTCGTGATGCATGGGGCTTGCGTCGCAGATGACGCAAGCACCAAAACGCCACTTTTTGTCCCTGGCCACCGATCACAAGGTGAGCCAAGGACGCAATGGCAGAGACCCGATCAGGCTCTTAATAGACCCTGCGGGTGCCTGGCAAAAAAAAAAAAAATCACAAGACCTCTCGACGTTCAAATTAGGCCGGCATAGAATGTGCTAGCATCACAAAGGGGTTAATATAATATCAGCTTATACCCAGGGACCAAAATAGGACTGATTATATGTAACTCCTGCATCAATCCTCACAGAATACAAAAAGGGCTCAAACATATCTGCTAATATTGTCCAACTCATTGGATTTTAAGAGATATCTTCAGAAAAGTCCCCTGTGTGGGACTGGAACGTTGATCTTTGGAAAATAAATCTCTGATTCTTCATGATATCAAGTCCTGTGAGTGCTCCTTTCTCCAAACTACAATAAGAGATTATATATATATTTATAGGAAGTATTACTTTACTGAGAGGGTAGTGGATGTAAGGAATAAACTTCCAGCGGAAGTGGTAGAGATAAACACAGTGAAGGAGTTTAAGCATGCGTGGGATAGGCACAGGGCTATCCTAGCTATAAGATAGGGAACGAGGGACTAATAAAGTATTTAGAAAATTGGGCAGACTAGATGGACCGAATGGTTCTTATCTGCCGACACATTATGTGTTTATATATATATATTTATATATAGCAGACACACACACACACATGTATTGTAAATATTTGTGTGTGGCGTCACCTTTTTATGACATCACCAGTGGCCTGATATGCAAAGAACACATTTCTCATTGAAAAGCAGGTCATTTGCATATCAGCCCACAGGTGATGTCATAAACCAGAGACACCAGAGCAACACTGAAATCACATTTTTCTTTTAATTTATTTTTTATTTTTTTTAGGTGCTAAAAACGAAAGTTCATTATTCATAATATATTTTATTCTTTACATTCGCAGTATGAACAGTGACTAGGTGAGGGTGACCCTTTGGGTGTAACGGAGACTTCCAAAATAAACAGGATTGCTTTTTGAACATTGCTCCCTAGAAGCTTGCAAACTTTCACTGCATTAACGCAGATAATATGGCCATCATTTAGCAAATGTTTTCCCAGCTGCCGCACACAATCGCAGTAACTGTTTATTTTTATAGGAGGGAAAAAATATGTATGTTTTTATTACGTTAAAATAAATAACTAGTTAAAAAAAAAAACACGACACTGTAATTCCAGGCCTAGGGGCTATTTGGCAATATACGGTTTCTAAATATACTGCCATATGTTTTCGATAAAGATTACCTTGTTAAAAAAGAATAATTAAACAAAAAAAAAAAGGTATTAAGCATCTAACATATATTTGTGTTAGCATCTCCTTTGAGACAAAAGTTACATTTCTGTAAAGTTTGAGGAAGACTAGGGGTTTAAAGAGTTCTGTATTATTCCTGTAATTAAGTTTTCCCATGGGAATAAAACAGGCTACCTTTCCGTATTTTAGTCCAAAGAATGAATGATGGTCTGGACCTTAACACTGGCAGGTGCTAGATGTGTAGTCATCATGCACAGCGCTGTCTAGATACTCTACCATTCTAGTCTATGCTACTAAGGTCATGACAAACAATAAAGTTGTATTAATCTTTTAGGACTTTCTTCTCCGTGAATAGGTGAGATGGAGTTATTTTTCTGCTGGGGGGGTGGGGGGGACAGTGCACTTAGGTTTGTCATCTTGGCCATTTTTTCTTTTTAATGGCCACATACATTTTCTTTATGCGTCTTGCAGAACGAGGTTCTGTGTGATCCGATCTTCCAGGGTCGCCACCAGGAATTTCAGGGCCCCTTACTGAACAAATTTTCTGCCGCCCCTGACAATATCTCCCATTCGCCCCACCTACCCTCACAAGCATGTTATCCAGGTCTAGTGTAATATGGAGGGTGGGGTTTGGAGCAGTTGGTCAATATGCCAGTGTTTTCCACTCAATATGCCAGTAATATTTAGCCACTCAATAAGTCAGTATTTTGCCACTTAGTATGCCAGCATATTTGCCACTCAATATTCCAGTAATATTTAGCCACTCAATAAGTCAGTATTTTGCCACTTAGTATGCCAGCATATTTGCCACTCAATATGCCAGTATTTTGCCACTCAATATGCCAGTATAGTCACTTAATATGCCAGTATATTGTCACTCAATATGCCAGTAGTTTGCTTGTTACATGCACGGATATACAGTGTGATCTTCCATATATCCCATTGCAGCAACTCGCTGCTATATTTAGATTTTAGTAGCGGGGTTTTGCATACATTAGAAAACTTAATAAAATGGGGGATTCTTCTGTACGCGTGCGCTTTATTCTGCTGTTAGCAGGATGAAAGCAGACGAGCCCTCTCATAAAAGCAGCTGAATATGGCAGATGGCCAATAAGCCGTTTGCCGGTTGAAATAGCAGTAGGAAGGGCTGCATCGGCAAGCTGAAAGAATTATGCGTAAGATTAGGCACATGAATAAGTATATGAGCAGGGAATTAATGCTAGAGATTCTGTGGATTAGAACAGTTTGTTCATAGCAGAGGAAAAAAACCATTGTATGTAACTAGGTCATAAACCGTATTGACCCCATAACAAAAGTGAACAGGAAGTGGTGAAAGGTCCTACTCTTCACCGAGCTCTGTGGAGTTCCTTGGGCAAGATGTGTCCAGCCTGCTCGTCGGAAAGGATTGTATGTCTAGCTGGGGGTGTATCCTTCCAGTGAGTAACAGGTGAGCGCCGAACTGGCATCACACAAGCACTAAATAGACCAGAGAGGCTGACGGCAGCAGCAAATTCGGCATCACACTCACTCACTCTGTTGCTAATCCGACCAGCACGAAAAGTATATGAAAATAACTTGCGCATACCTAGCACACACAGGAGGATACACGCCCGGTGTCTTGGTAACTAGGCAGTTTTTTTTAAAAACCACTGCTTCCTTAGAAGAAGCAAGAGTTGGAGCTAGTTAGGAAATAAGAGTTGGTTCGGAAATGAGAGTTAGTTAGGAAATTAATGGCTTAACAATCCATATTGTAGCTAGCAGTATAAATTTGTAGTTTTGTTTGATAAAGTTGATCTGTTGTTGGACTGCTTCTGTTTGCGGCCAGAAATACATGTGTGTTTATGGTCTTGGGAAATGGAATATACTTGTACTTCCCTGTTCTTATACCGTAGGATAAACTGAAAAACATCCACACGGTGATTGTTTATAAAAGATGTGGTGTAATTACAATGGAAACTTCCCACAATTCCATTTCCAAACAGAAGTGAGCCAATCTCCAGGGCAATGTGGGTGGCATCACGAGGAGTGGATAAAAACAGACCTGATATTTCATGAAATGACAAAAAAAAAAAAATGGCTTTGTTGGTCACTATTAGTCTTGAAAAAGGACAGAGAGCAGAATTAGTAAACATCTCCGAGAAACAAACATCATCATCTTGGCGGCATCTTTCTACCCGATGATACCTCCTCTAGAAACCTCATGCAAAACAGTAGAACAACCAGCCAGCAATGTAATTTGTTTGCGAGGCAAACAATGCAAGTGGTGTCCTACCATGCTGCCTAGGGCAGGATTTGCCTAGTATGTATCTGGTGGGCGGGACAAAATGAAAAAAATATATATTTTTTTTTTAAATGCTGCCCCTTTAAGAAATAAAAAAAACCTCACTTGCCAGCAGAGACGGTGGCTGGGGAGAGCGAAAGATCTCCCCTCGCCACCACTCCGAGCACAGAGAAACCTCCATGCAGCCTGTTCGGCTCCACCTGCGATATGACGGGAAGTGGTGACAGGTCACGTGACCCGACGCTCTGATGTCAGACATGTGCCGGGTCACGTGACTTATCTGCAATCACCGCATGGGGAGCCAAACAGGCAGCATGGTAGGACACCATGCTGCCAGCCACTAGCCACCAGGGTAAGTCCTGGGGTGAGGGGAGATAGAGCACGTAATTGGGATGATGGAGGCATCTACTGGGATGATAGGGGCGATGGAGGCATGTAATGAGGGTAATGTAATGGGGTGATGGAGGCATGTAATGGGGTGATGGCGGCTTGTATTGGGGTGATGTAATGGGGTGGTGGAGGCATGTAATGGGGATGATGGAGTCATGTGATGGGGTATGTTGTTGGTGCCGAAATTTTGTATGCCTAGGGCAGCACAAAAACTAGATACACCACTGCACCCAGCTCTGCTATACAGGCTACAATTTGCTCTAGAGCAGTGAGACACCTCCATTGCTACCAAAAGGTGGCATTCAAAAAGTGAGGGTCGACCACTGACCCCCGAAGTGCTCCCCCCCTCAGCTGGAGAAGCAAAGCTCGGAGTAAACCTGTGTGTATTTTTGCTTCTACGGGTGAAGCAACAATTAAAAATAACCTTTACAGCTACTATAAAAGGTTAAATGAACACAGATGCTAATATTGTCACAATAGGTTCAATTCTGAAATTACAAGGGGGGGGGGGCATAGAGCCTCTCTCCCCAATATTAATTGTATATCCGGGATACATTGAATCATTCCCCTGCACATAATGCTGATCCTCTCTTTACTCTAATCCACATTATGTAATCATGTTATCCTGAAACCTTTAGCATACGCCTGGACGGTCACTCAGATAATGGGGAAAGTGAATCGGCAATAAGTCAATTACTCTAATTATTATTTAATTGTTGAAGTGCTACGAGTAATTACTGCTTTTAAATAAGTCATTCCTCAAAAGTGATCTGCCTCAGCAGTGAACCCTTTCATGTCTTGTAGATAATGTTCAGTGGGATTCAGAAATATTGTTGTATTTATCGTCACAACAAGCAGTAAGGTGATATTTCCTTCCCTTTTTGCATCTGTGAAATGTATAGGGGTCTGTCCATTAACAGGTTAATTCATAGTCGCTTTGATGAAGCTTTCACTTGTTAAGAATGCATTATGCAGGGCCAACACTGTTCTTCTAGCAGCAGGAACTCACCAGGTTTGTACTTTCAAAATGCATAGTTAAAGAGCAATTAAATCCTAGAAATAAAATTCAGTACTAAAGGGTTTCTCGAATACTTAACTTTTATTCTGGTCAAATGTTCCGGAACAAAAAACTTGCCTATCACTCTTCATCCTATTCTGTGCTCTCTCTTCTACTACAGTGTCAACATCTTATGCAAAGCTCTGGCTCCGTCTCTCTGCTCACAGTCTGCTCCCTCCTACTCATCTTTCCAAATGGTTCCCATTAGCATAAACATCCGTGAAAGATCCCCGGAGCCCATAGCAAGTTAGTATCAGAATAGCTGTCCAGGCTACAAAAAAAAAAAACAACTACCACAGTTTCCTGGAAGCACTGAATGTGTTTTTCCCTTTGTCTACACATCTTCAGTATTAATAAAGCTTAGTTCCATATAGAATATGCATTGGCTGGGGGCGGAGCCAACAACAACCCAAACAACACAGGCAGGCTACACCTGATACAATGGAGCGCCACTCCAAGAAAATTGGGCATTCCCAACGTCCTTTATCGCACGACATAGGCTCTGTGCTACAGAGGCCGCAGAAGACTATGCCTTTACGGCCCGATGCAGCCCACACGCAAGGCTCCTTGGAATCAGAGGACTCCTCTGAAGATGTGGTCCCTCCGCAATAGACCACTTCAAGTAACGGACCCTCAGATATACCCTATGACAAAACTCCCACAACCAGGGGTGACATGCAGAATTTAATCCTGGATAGGCAGTGATACAATCCGAGATGGCGTCTGTTCGCGCCGACATGACGGCGATTGATCCAAAGCTATGGACTCTAGAGTCCACGACGAGCACAGTTCAACAAGAGGCCACCGAAACAAAGGCCCAAATTTGTGATCTAGCCATGCAGGCTCAGGACTCTCGCCGCCAGATGTTGGCGATAGAGATGAACAGCCGTTCAGCAAACTTACGGGTACGTGGAATCCCGGAGGCAGTTGGGAACCACTGCTCTCCAGCCCTACCTGGAAGGTCTCCTGAAACAGGTTAGATCTGAGGCTAGTGTAAAAGGCCATAAGATCCTGGACTGCTTCCGTGTGGCTTCCAAAGGCAAAGTGAGCCCCACAGTCTATACCAAGGGACACGATCATGAAACTACGTGGTACAGCTGAAAAATTGGCTGTGCTACGTACTATTAGGAATCTGACACAGATCAACCAGGCCGGCTCTACGCTGTTTATCTATGAAGATCTACCAATGGATGTTATACTCTGGAGAAGGGGGCTAACCACCTTGTAATGTGGGAGTCAAATATAAATGGTCGGCACCCACGTCTCTCACAGTAACACGGGACGAAAATCAACTGTCTATTGTGGACGCATCCGAAATCACACCTCGGATGTCGGCTTATGGAGACGCACCTTCTCGCCAGGCCTTGTCTGATACGTAAACTCGCCATCCTTCAGCAATCCTGGACTTGAGCAGTGTGCTCTGTTAAAAGTCCATTGTTGTGACTGGAGGACTGACCTGATGCATCCACTCCGTTAGGGCTTTTTCCTCTGATCTGGTGTGATCAGGCGGCGTTTTTCTCCGCCACTCGTGGCGGGGGTAGCCCGTATTTTTACCACATTCTCAAACGAGGTCAGCGGTCTCTCTCTAGAGCCACTTCCTTATTTCTCCACTTCTTCTCGGACTCTCTTCGTCTGTCTCTACCTCTGACAGCCTCTACCCCTCTTTCACTTTTCCAATACCATACCTGTGTACCTAAAAGTGAGATCACCCTCCACATGCAAATCAGAAAAATCAGGCAAAATAATACTCTCCAGCAAAAATGCAGCTTCCCACTCCTCAGGTACTCTCAAACAGCAATACAACAGATAAGGGAGCGCAAAAACGTGGAAGAGAAGAAGCAATGGATCATAGCATAATACTGTATGATGTAACAGGAGGTATATAATGGAGTATATATACACACTCACAAACGAATATTCTTTGCCTGTTGCTAATTACAAGCACTTGGACACTTTACTTGTTTATTTCTCCTGAGGAAGCCAGATATCACCGGTGAAACGCGTTGATCACCAGAACATTCACCTCGGAGTGGTGGGAGTTGGATTTGTGTATGGACTATTTTTTTTTTTTTTTTCAAATGTTGCCAACTGTGCATTGATATGTGTTCCTCATTATCGACACACTGGCTCATTTTCCAACCTTTAACATACCTAATGGATGTCCTCAAATACATAATATATGTAGCTAAAAGCGTTTGGTTTTATTCTGTTCTTCTGTAAAACATGGCGGCATGCTCGCACCCTAACGAGTCAATTATATTCGTATACCTTCTTAAAAAATAGCCTGCGCCGTCTTTGTCCACCCAGATCTGAATTAGCACAAACTCTTATTTGAAAAACCCACCAGTTCTAAAACATAATTTTTGATTATCACTCAGCTACTGAAATAGACATTAAATCTATGGTATCGTTTCAGCTCCAGATTGACAGAGTGACTGGGGTTTATTGGAGTCTACGCACAGCTGTAAGGCCTTTTCAGCGGCTCTGTGATATGTGATAGATGTTGGAGTGGTATTAGCGATTAGCATTTCTCTCAAGTGATGACACTTCAAAGAGCCTTCAGATAGAAAGGAGCTCCCTCCTTATCAAGCCGCACAGGCTATGTCTGAGAAAATTCTCTGTGCAATGCTTGTAAAAAAAAAAAAAAAAAATACTTAATGGTTCTGTCTTTCCATAGGAAAAGATTAATTTTTGTTAATTAAAAAGGGAATTATAATATTTGCTTAAAAACAGAAAGAGCTAAACCCCTGTTGCTGTCAAGAGGAAAATCTGGTGAAATCTGGCCACATAGCAAGCCTTTTTAATTCCACAAGACTGCACCACATTTACATGGGCAAAAGACTCCAATCCAGGGGTAGGGACCAGCATCACCTGTGGTGGACATGTACTGGCGTCTGTGGCGGGCAAATTAATGATGTTCCATGCCATGGACACTGGTGTCCTTGTACGGACGCTTTGCCTACAATTGCTCCAGTCACTGGTGGTCCAGTGTGGGGCAGGCTCACTGAGACTACTTGCCAGGAGGAAAAATTAAGATATAGGTGGTGTTTCATTTTAATGCATATGATGGAGCATGAGGCACTAGGCACACACACGCACAAACACACACACACACGTTACTGAATCCAAACTGAGACGTCTGGTTAACAGTGAATTTGCCAATAAAAGAATCAGTATAAAAATCTACCCTGTCGCAAGAAGTACTGTACTATGTAAAGTAAAAAGATTTAAATTACAGGAGGACTGTACATTGTTCTCAAGTAAAAATACAGTATGTGTTACATATATTAAACACGCATACAACATACAGAAAGTAAGCCAAGTGGAACTGCCCCTTTAGGGTCATCAGAAACCAGATGTACCGTATCCATATATATATACAGTATATACTCCCACTTCTCAAGAGGTTTACAAGCACTTCCTGTGCTATGTAAGACCTCAAGGTATTAAACAAATCACTTTCTAAAACAGAATTGGTTGAATGGCCCGAACTTCACGGATTCTGTTTATTACAAAGTTCAACCTCACGGTCACATCCAATAATTCACTGGTTGTTTGTTCCCATAATCCTCCCCTCTGCCTTTGTTAGCAATGAACCATTAATTAAAGGGAGCATTTCCTTAAAGAGGCCTTCACTTCCGCTGACTTCCCCTTTATTCAGATTACAAACATGCCACATAAAAGGACAAATCTGGATCACAGATCAAACCGGCGGAAGGGGTAGAAATAATCGTGGCTTAACCCTTTAATATCGGCTATATTTACCACTAGCAAATTTAAAAAAACATTTTTTTTAAAAAGAATCCGGTACCTTTTCATTGAAATCTTTTCCATAAATAAATACATCTGGAATAAATTATTCAGACTGTGTTTCTCAAAGATTAAAGTAAAATGTATGAGGGAATAAACATTACTACCATAGTGACTTTAGGAGGTAAAGTTTATGACTCTAGAAAAATAATAATAAAAAAAAAATTCAAGAAACTTAAATATTCCAAATAATAAAATGTGATTTATTCTAAAAAAAAAAAAAAATATTAAAGTTTTCACATTTATCACAGACAACAGGATTTCTACAGCAGAGTGTTTGAAACTCGCGGCCTGCCTGTAAACGTGATATGCTAAATTTAAAATTGAACCCCATTACCCGCTAAACTGGCACTCACTGGGTTAAAAATTCCTAGCATTATACAACAACAGTTGTGTGTTTGTTTCTATTGGAATATTATTCTATCCAATGACAAATGTCCACAAGGGTTAGCTTTTAAAATTTATTGATCATGGTGAAGGTAATTGGTTTAAATGGAAGCAGGTTTGGGACAGAATTTTTTTTTAAATCTAGGTTATGCTAGAAAAAAAAAAGTCAAAAAAATAAATGTAAAAAAACCTCAATCTGTGTGGTTTATCCAGGATGTAACTGGAGTTACACTGTAGAGTGTTTAACCTGCCCTGTGAAGGAGGAGCAGGCAGGAGATCTGTGCAAAGTTTCTGTGCAGATCACCGAAAGGCTCCTAAACGGCATCATGCTTCGAGCAATAAAATGGGGGGGTTGCCGCTAGTTAAATGGTTAAAAAAAAAAAAAAATTTAAATCGGGACAGGAATAATCAGCCCCAATGTATTGTTTCCTGTGGACTATGTTCACACCATTGGAATGTTTATCCACCAAATCCATAGATACACTGGTGACATATTTAAAAACTAATTTTTCGTTCAATTTAGGCATTTGCTTGCAATTCTGCTAATACCAGGTATAGATCATGGTTAATCACTTTTATCTCTACCTTCACCGTATAAATAAGGTTTTGGTGACATTAATTGACATTTGTAGACTTGGTTAGCTTTTTTCACCAAAAAAAAACAGTCAACAGTTTTCTCTGCTACATTTCCAAGCCAGCCATGAATCCCATCCGTTTCCGAAGATAATGTTAGGGTAGAGTAGGGTATAGTAAATAGACTGTTCTGTCCAACTCTCTGGTTGTCATCTTTTTTTTTTTTTTTTTTTTTAAGTTCCAAAATGTACCTTATAATTAAATGAAGACAGACAGGCTCAAGGATTTCCTCTTTAATAATTAATTCCTTTTTGGGGATGATTTTTTTATTTATTTATTATTTTTACAGACCCCTCCCGTTTCCCTAGGTGAAGCTCTGAAACGAGAGGAGAAAGACGTCCTTGGTTATAGACCAGACACAGATGGGGATTGCTAAATAACTTCTCTGTATGATTTCCCTGGCAGAGCGGTTTTCTCTTAGGAGGTACCTACCTTAACTTCTAACGCCTGTATTGACCTACTCATTCAGTAAAAATAAAAGTTGCCCATGGCAGTGACTCAGTTGCACAGCCAGGTAGCTGGAAAAACAAATGCCAATTTGTAGAATTTAAAAAAAAATAAAAAAAAAAAATGCAATGAGTATGTTTCACTATGGTTACTTTTTGCGTAATTCAGTATAATAATTATGGCCAGACAAATCCATCAACCCCTGCATGAGACAACTGACCACATTTCCCTTGCCCACTTGCTTTTACTAATTTCACAAGCCTTCCGATCAGAGGCAGTGTGGCCTGTGTACATAGAGGCCTGTGTACTAAGAACCACTTGGCCCATAATGTGCTTTCTCCCAGCCACTGTTAACCTGTATTTATAATGACCGAACTAAACAATACTTCCCCTTTAAAATTGGATTTTTATCCTCTGCATGAGGGATCTCCAAGCTCCCAAGTATTTAGAGCCAGGGGTATCAGAAATATTAATCTTGCTATAGAATCACCTCTCTCTCCTCCAGTTGACTTAGACTTTTCTTTCATCTGGAAAAAGCCAGAACACCTACTATTTATGGTTTTTTTCTCGTTTCTCGTATTTTTGGTGTTGCCGTATATAGTATAGGGCAATACAGCTCCTTATAGTTCAATTATTCCAAATAATACAGGTGAAAAAAAGACAATAAAAAAAATGTACTAAAAAAATAAAAAATAGTTTGTAGTTATTGCCTGAATAAACGTTACATTGAATATGTCAATAAACATGATAACTGTAAGCCAAGCCAGGTTGTACGTATCACATTGTGTTGTATTGCTTTTATTTCTATCATTATTTCTTGAAAGAAAACATTTTTTTTGTAATGGCTTCAAAAATTTGCACATGGCTATAATGAAATATATCCTTAAAAAAAAATGTATAAAATGGTTATCTGAACCAGTGTTCACTGCTTTACTGACAATTGTATTGGACAAAAAAATATTAATATATGGGAGAGACACGGTTTAATATAGTATTGAGCGGCATACAGGTTTTCCCTCCCCAAATAAGGGTTCCATCAAATGTAAATTCAAAGAAAAAAAGGGTATTACGGTATTGGACATGAAGATATGGATAATTTTGTGAACACATGAAACACCATTTTCTGTTTTGATATCAGCCATATTTATCCTCAAACTGCCAAGAAAGGAGTGCTGTCAGAAGGTTCGTGCCCCGGACACGTATGAACAGGTCATCCACAGAAAGCAGTGAGCATGGGGGCAGCTGGTCTAGTTGTGACAGCTTTCAGCCGTTCCCAGACCTGAAACAGACCAACAACTCAGGTTTTTGCTCCACCTGGCCCTGCTACAGTAATTACCATCCTCCTATTCTTAGGTTTATCAGCTGCCCGGCACTTCAAACCACTACAAGGCCCTATATTGTCATTCCAGGAGAAATTGTGACGTTTCAGGAGTGGGGTGGGGTAAAATAACACGTGTGATGAAGAAACTTTTTAAAAGAAAAGGGATGAATTTCCCAAATTATAGCTGAATTGATCTCCAAGGTGCTAAACATGATCCGCACCAAAAAATGTACAGGTGCCGAGGTACCCACACCTCACCCAAATCTTCAAACACCATAAATTAGATACAAGACCCAGCACTCAGTGGGTAGTGGGAGTTTTATTCTGACGCAGGCAGACCTTTTTTTTTTTTTTCTAAAAAAAAGTGAAAAGAAAAATATCATTCGACGTTTGTTTTTAGGTTTCATTTTCCCTGCATCTAGGGTTGCTACCTCACCGGTATTTTACCAGCAGGCCGGTAAAAACTTGGCTTGACCCCAATGTTAAGTCTATGGAGGCAGTGCCAAGGCCGGTATTTTTTTGAAGAAAAGGTGGCAACCCCACCTGCATCACAAAGTGAATGCAGGAACAGCTACCTATGGAAAGCTTGTAGCTACTGCAAGTAGAACATTACTCTACTTGGATTGCAGAGTAATTTTCTCTGCAATGCAAGCTAGCCATAGATGACTCTCTCCCTCTCTCTCTCTCTCTCCTGCACCTACCATGTCCCCAACCTCCGACGACTCAGCCCAACACACTATCATCATTACCGCCAACGTTCAGCCATCCAGCGGGCTCGCTGCCTTCGCTCTTCTGGTGAATGAAAAATGTATCCCAAATAAATTAGTAGTAATTGCCGAAATGGCGTAAACCGAAGAAGCATACTGCACAGACTGTACATTTTTTTCATTTGCTAAGGTTGTAAATATGTGTTAAAATATGATTTTTTGAAATGAATATAAAAATAAGGTGGGTTTAGCGATCCGTATAAAGTAATATTATATGTTTGTATTGTCTTTTAGGTTTGTGATCTCTGTTACTGCTGCTAATATCATGCTGTTTGTTTTATATTTGGGTATATTTAAAAGAAAATTACAATTTTGAATCATAATTATACGGCTTATTGATATTTTTATATATATATAAATTCCCCAAAAAATATAAATAAAAAAAAAATAAAAAACGTTAATGACCATAACAGATGAAGCCACTTTGACTGGGCTTAACCATGACAGGGAAAATGTAACCATGACAGGATCTCTTTAACCCTTGTCCCAATTAACTGTTCTACAGAAATCCGCAGTTACTTCAGCTTTAATCAGATCTCAGATGATGCCAGAGATACAACCTAAAAATGAATTGGAAGCAGCAGGTGGACGAGAGTTTCCTCTTTCATTCACATCCTGTGCTTAGCTAAATATATACCTGCAGTTATATTCCATGTCCAGGACTTTAAAGGACAATTAAACCCTTACTCTAACCCCGGCTTCCGCGAAGGAAGCAATTGTTAAAAAACAACATTTCCTCCAATCGCCAATATAAACCCAACGTACATCTTAACACATACAAGTGGGTTTACGTTCTGTCGTGTCTCACAGCTGAGACACAGCACGACTGGAGGCTGGCGGGCATTGAAAATGTAAGCGCGTCCCCAGCCAATCAGAAAGGGGTCTTGCCCCACTCCTTTGATCGGGGGGTCTGCAGAGCGCGGAGGCCATGGGGTCAGCAGAGGGGACCTGGTAGAAGCACAACCAGGTCTACTGATTTGAATTAATGATGGAGGTGTTTCCAAACACCGTACTACATTCCAGCAACCAAAGGAATTTAAACATTTAAGATACATTTCATAAGAGAACCATCCACTGAATGCAAATCTTCTGACATTCCTCTATCCTCTCCAAACAACCTGCAAACCTTATCTGTGTAACCAAGGGGCTTGAAAAACACACACACACACATTCTTTTAAATATCAGAGATATATCACCACCTCGAAAATAAAACACCATCCGGGGGCATCACACGAACTGTAGGAAATGTGGAATTTACTCTCAGACTCTAAAATTATTTCGCATATTTTAAATACACTTTTTAAAAAGTGGCTTGAAATTTATCGTCCAGCGCAATTGGGAAAGGACCCCACATTACCTGCTGGTTCAAGCATCCCTAGCTAGACAAGATTTACCCCTTATCCAATAAGTGATATGGGGAACATGAACCTAAATAGCTGGATTAATGCAACCAAAGAACTGTACAATACTGCATCATGCACACAACCATTTATTCACATATCGGGAAACACACATATTATACATACATATAAATGTATATATATATATACACATATAAATACGTATATACACACACACCTTTAATCTGAAGTTAAAGCTCTCTTGCAAGAGACACATAATCAGTGCGACGGCTACAAGAAAGCAGCTGGATGAGGGGCTCAGGTCAGCAAAACAAGTATGCAATTACTATTAACTGGCATCATATACAAAGAAAGATTATGCATATAATGCGCGAGATTGGCTTCATTTACAAGGCTTATGAATGTACTGCTCCAGCTTGGCTTCACGTACAAAGATAATGCATATACTGTTCCTGCTTGGCTTCACGTACAAATATAATGCATATACTGCTCCAGCTTGGCTTCACGTACAAAGATAATGCATATACTGCTTCAGCTTGGCTTCACGTACAAAGATAATGCATATACTGCTCCAGCTTGGCTTCACGTACAAAGATAATGCATATACTGCTTCAGCTTGGCTTCACATACAAAGATAATGCATATACTGTTCCTGCTTGGCTTCACGTACAAAGATAATGCATATACTGCTTCAGCTTGGCTTCACATACAAAGATTATGCATATACTGTTCCTGCTTGGCTTCACGTACAAAGATAATGCATATACTGCTTCAGCTTGGCTTCACATACAAAGATTATGCATATACTGCCCCAGCTTGGCTTCACATACAAAGGTTATGCATATACTGCTTCTAGGGTTGCCACCTGGCCGGTATTTTACCGGCAGGTCAGTAAAAGATTGGCATCAGGCCAATGTTAAGTCTATGGAGACAGTACCAAGGCCGGTATTTTTTGAGGAAAAGGTGGCTACCCTAACTGCTCCAGCACGGCTTCACATACAAATATAATGCATATACTGCTCCAGCTTGGCTTCACGTACAAAGATAATGCATATACTGCTTCAGCTTGGCTTCACGTACAAAGATAATGCATATACTGCTCCAGCTTGGCTTCACGTACAAAGATAATGCATATACTGCTTCAGCTTGGCTTCACATACAAAGATAATGCATATACTGTTCCTGCTTGGCTTCACGTACAAAGATAATGCATATACTGCTTCAGCTTGGCTTCACATACAAAGATTATGCATATACTGTTCCTGCTTGGCTTCACGTACAAAGATAATGCATATACTGCTTCAGCTTGGCTTCACATACAAAGATTATGCATATACTGCCCCAGCTTGGCTTCACATACAAAGGTTATGCATATACTGCTTCTAGGGTTGCCACCTGGCCGGTATTTTACCGGCAGGTCAGTAAAAGATTGGCATCAGGCCAATGTTAAGTCTATGGAGACAGTACCAAGGCCGGTATTTTTTGAGGAAAAGGTGGCTACCCCAACTGCTCCAGCACGGCTTCACATACAAATATAATGCATATACTGCTCCAGCTTGGCTTCACGTACAAAGATAATGCATATACTGCTTCAGCTTGGCTTCACGTACAAAGATAATGCATATACTGCTCCAGCTTGGCTTCACGTACAAAGATAATGCATATACTGCTTCAGCTTGGCTTCACATACAAAGATAATGCATATACTGTTCCTGCTTGGCTTCACGTACAAAGATAATGCATATACTGCTTCAGCTTGGCTTCACATACAAAGATTATGCATATACTGTTCCTGCTTGGCTTCACGTACAAAGATAATGCATATACTGCTTCAGCTTGGCTTCACATACAAAGATTATGCATATACTGCCCCAGCTTGGCTTCACATACAAAGGTTATGCATATACTGCTTCTAGGGTTGCCACCTGGCCGGTATTTTACCGGCAGGTCAGTAAAAGATTGGCATCAGGCCAATGTTAAGTCTATGGAGACAGTACCAAGGCCGGTATTTTTTTAGGAAAAGGTGGCAACCCTAACTGCTCCAGCACGGCTTCACATACAAATATAATGCATATACTGCTCCAGCTTGGCTTCACGTACAAAGATAATGCATATACTGCTTCAGCTTGGCTTCACGTACAAAGATAATGCATATACTGCTCCAGCTTGGCTTCGCGTACAAAGATAATGCATATACTGCTCCAGCTTGGCTTCACATTGTATAGTAATCCGTGTACTGATTAATACTGATCACACTATGTACTATTTTTCTTTATTTGTTTATGTACATGTATCTTCTGGAACTGTTGTAGAAAGATATTAATTTAATCCCCTTGGTGACATGACTTTTTGACCATGTGTTATTCTTGGTGACACAGGCTGTTTTAAACACTTATGCGGTGTTTGTGTTTAGCTGTAATTTTTCTATATCCTTAACTGTACCCGCACAAATCATATATTGGTTTTATCAGCAGAAGAAGGCCTTTCTTTAGTTCTGGTTCTTGTCCAGCCTTTCTGATTAAGGTCAATTAGTTATTATTATTGTATAATTATTGTATTAACAGAACTGCCTACAAAATGCAAACGTTAATAGAAAAATAGGTTTTAAACGTGTCTGCGGGGTCTTCTGTTGGTGACATCACCTCGTGGCTTGATATGCAAATTACACATTTCTCACTGAAAAGGGAGCTAATTTGCATCTTAAGACATAAGATGACATCATAGGAGACACCGACTCGAGCATTTGCTTGCAAGTCTGTTAACACAACGTATATATATCCTTTTTGATGCTCTTAATAATTATGTCTGCCTATTTACAGTATAAACAATGGTTAGGTGACAGAGTCTCTTTTACAAAGCAATACATGCACTGGGTTGGACCTTATCGATGTAGAACTCCCATCAAGCTTCACCATCTGTAAAGGAGACTTATTAAAAATAAATGCTCTACCTCAGTGAAAAAGCCATCCTCTCAGAGAAGGGCGGCCAAAATAACAGTTTTTCCAAAAAGGAAAATGACTGCAGTAATGCAAATTCCATATGATCCACGAACAGAAGCAAGTTTGTTAAAAGACTCCTACAATACTGCCAAGGTACACTGGGTGACATCTTTATAGGTGGAAGCACTGATGTAACCTCTATGGCGGCAGTACAAGATGGCAGTCACTTGGACACAAACAGAGGCTTTGGCTGTAATGACATAACCAGGAATGGGCCCATAAAAATACAAATTACCACACAGAATGCAAAAAAAAAAAAAAATAGTAGTTCCAGGAATCGAGGTGATAGGGTCTACGAGGGTCTCAGCATTTACTAGCAAGCCATTGGCAACCCAGTTGGCAGGGAATATTAATAAATCCTATACGCTGTGCCAGACCATTTCTTTAGGATTTAGACATCCCTTCTTACACTCAAGGGCGGAGGCGAGTACGTTAATTTGGCTCTCAATGTCCCCTCTGTGCCAGTAACAAGTTACGCTGTATGGACAAAAAGTATTGGGACACATCACTTAACTATTGAATTCAGGGTTTTCCAATCAGACCCATTGCCACAGGTGTAAAAAACCGAGCGCCGAGCCATGCTGTCTCCTTTTACATAACATTTGTGGGGAAAAATATGGGTTGTTCTGAAGAGCTCATTGAATTCATGCGTGGTAGTGTGATAGGAGGCCACTACAATAGGTTTGTGACATTTCATCCCTGCTAGATATTGATATTCAACTGTAAGTGGTATTATTGGAATGTGGAACAGCAGCCACACTTCCACTGGCATTAATATCAGCACCAAAACTGGGTTTCCATGGCCAAGCAGCTGAATGCAAGCCTCCCCTCACCAAGTACAATGCCACGTTTCTAATCGAGTGGTGTAAAGCACGCCGTCACTGGACTCTGGAGCAGTGGACACATGTTCTGTGGAATCTTCACTGTTTGGCAGTCTGATGGGCAGGTCTGGGTTTGGCGGATGCCAGGAGAACATTATCGGCCTGACTGCATTGCGCCAACTGTAAAGTATAATGGTGTGGGGCTGTTTTTAGGGGTTGGAATACGCCTCTTACTTCCAGTAAAAGGGAAATCTTTATACTTCAGTATACTAAGACATTTTGGACAATACTTTGCTTCTAACTTGGTAGGAGCAGTTTGGGGAAGGCCCTTTTCTGTTCCAGCATAACTGTGCCCCTAGTGCACAAAGCAAGGTCCATAAAGACATGGTTGGTCAACCCCATCGAACCCCTTTGGGATGAACTGGAATAGAGTTTGTGAGCCAGCCCCACATCCAGCATCAGTGCCTGACCTGACAAATGCTCTACTGGATGAATGGGCAAACACTCCAAGATCTTGTGGAAAGCCTTCCCAGAAGAGTGGAAACTGTTATAGCACCAAAGTGGAGACCAACTACATATTATTGTCTCTGTATTTAGAATGCAATATCATAAGAGTCCTTGTTGGTGTAAAGATTTGTGCCCCAATAGTTTTGTGTAATATGAGATTATATATATATATATATATATATATATATATATATATATATATATACACACACACACACACACACACACACTGTATACCCTTTTCCCCCTCACATAATCTTTCTATTAAGCTTAAAGATACTTTTCTCATGCAGACTAGAGGGGCTCAGTTGAATAATAATAAAGATAATAATGATAAGATAATAATGATGATGATAATAAAGAGGCAGTGATGGTCAGGCCAGACCAAAACATCCCAATAGGGCATCCAAATGTAAACAAGAGGCGAAAAATAAGTATTTGGCTGTATCTAAATAGGTGTTTGCACATTACAGTATCCAGGTATATTAGTATTGTACAGTTTACAGGCCTTTATTAGTATATTACACCATATAGATTTATATTAGTTCATGTACCAGGTACAGTCCTTGCTAAAAAAAAAACAGGCAGGATCCATTCCTGGCAGCTCAGCTTCAACTTTCCCCATTCCGATGTTGATAAAATGAGTCCCATTAAGTTCAGTAATTGTAATATGCTGAGGACATCTCCTCAATGTGTGCGTGAAGCATGCGTTCCATTATCTGCACAACTAAACCCAGCAACACAAAATGCAAGAGTCCCACGGCAGAACCACTATGCCACGGTGACCACTTTGTCCTCCGGTGTCCCGATTCTCGGAGACACTGAAGGACAAATGAATTCTGCGCATGCGCAGCAACGCTTCCACTACCCTTTTTATTTCAGAAAATGGGTCAACAGATTTAGGACTTTTTATCCCCAAATCATGTACATCATAAGAGAGGCGTATAAAAATACTACAACACTTGTTACTGTGTCTTTAGAATTAAAATTTAGAGAGCTGGAAATAGATCTGTATAAACCAAGCCTTGGTTATATCTTCTTCAAATGTTTCCATATTTCTGGGTGATATCTGGACCAATAAAAAAGCAGAATTAAAAAGGAAAAAGCCTATTTGTACAGCGATTTATTAGACAGCTGCAGATCCATATGGCATTTTACTCCCGTGTATCATACTGGTAGCAGTGACTAATCGCTGTATGGAAGCTTAAGAGAAAATACATTTTAAAAAAATAAAATAAAAAAGAGATTATGTATCTTATGTCAAACCAACTGTATGAGTCAAGCTATAGCAACTTGGCTCAACCAACGTACTACGTAACTAAGTGGTAGCGCCAGCAGTGGGATTAAGACTATAGGAATCCCAGTGGGGATAACTTCCCCGTAAACAATAAAAGGCACTTAGGGAGAGTGCTGCGCCTCATTATTTAAAAAGCAAGATCAGTGATCGCACACAGTCTGTAAAAAAAAAAAAAAATATATATATATATATATATATATATATATATATATATATTACAACACTTATAAATAAAGAAAGAGTTTAACTCCTATCACACATAACCGGCTCAAATGGGGGCCGCTGGAGAGCCACGGATACTGAAGATTTTCTAATTGTTTTTTTTTTGTTTGGTCCATTTAACTAGTGTCATGTGAGGGAAAAGTGATTGTCAAATATGTATTTTTATCCATTAAATAAAGCCAGTGGGTGAGTCAGGGATCCTTTGCTGGCCTGGAATTAAAAAAGTGCTTGAGGGTTTTGTAAAATTAGAAGGGACAATGATGCGGGAGCTTCCAAATTTATAAACAGGGATTTAACCGTGGAGATGGCACACTGCCATGGACCGTCAGCTCCAACTTCATTTCTCACTTGTGCTTCTAACATAGAAGTAAAAGTCCCCAGTGTGAGGATAAACTGACATGTACTTTTGACAGTACAGACCAGTTTATACTCTGACCGGCAGCTGCCATTTTACATGGGAAGTAAGCAGCCCGGTTTGGTCGGCGACTGCCTCTCTGTGCTAGTGCAACGACAGACCCACATTTTGCATGGGAACAGCAGGGGGACCTTAACTAGCACCCCCCAACTCTGCAGACCCCGAATCAGACGTACAGGGCAAGCCCTCGCTGTAATTGGCTGTGTGCGCACGGACACTGTCAGCACACACAGCCATGGGTGAAGGAACCCCCAAAAATCTGGGGGGGACAGCATTTTTGCTCGCCGGGTATAGCAGCAGTAAAAATAAAGCTTGTCACAGTGTATATTATATCACCAAGTTCCCACCAACATTACCAGGATCCTTGGTATACAACAGATACATTCACAGCACAACATCTACATCAGGCAGGTGCATTTTATCACTGTTACATGAAATATAGTCAGCGAGCTGTGTGTACACCATAAAACATACATCAGTATGAACCTACCACTTCTGCTGGAATGCCATTCCATGTATCCACTACCCTCTCAGTAAAGTAATACTTTCATTAGTCCCTGACCTTATCTTATATCTAGGATAGCCTTATACCTATCCCACGCATGCTTAAACAACTTCACTGTATTAACCTCTACCACTTCTACTGGAAGGCTATTCCATGCATCCACTACCCTCTCAGTATAGTACTTTCATTGGTCCCTGGCCTTATCTTATATCTAGGATAGCCTTATACCTTATCTTATATCTAGGATAGCCTTATACCTATCCCATGCATGCTTAAACTCCTTCACTGCATTAACCTCTACCACTTCTACTGGAAGACTATTCCATGCATCCACTACCCTCTCAGGAAACAAACATTACATTTCTGACCAGACAATAAACTGTAAAATATTAAATATTTCCAGTATTTCCAAAAGCTTAAGGTGGACCCCAAATATATGTATTTATACCAGGGCTTGACAACCTTAACTAAGTTTTAGGAGCCAGGAAAAAAAATATAGGAGCCAGACAACAGCACATACACACAATCACATGCAGTCATATACAGTCAGTCACATAGACACATATACTCATACATACAGCCTGTCACACATATACATACTGTCACATAGACACACACTCATACATACATACATACATACATACAGTCTGTCGCAGACACACACTCATACAAACATACATACATACATACATACAGTCTGTCGCAGACACACACTCATACAAACATGCAGTCTGTCAGACACACACTCATAGATACAGTCTGTAACATAGACACATACACTCAGAGTCAGTCACATAGATACACACACTCATACATGGTCTTTCACATACACTCATACATACAGTCTGTCACAGACACACACACTCATAATCAGTCACATATACACACAAACTCATACAGTCAGTCACAGACACACAAACTCATACAGTCAGTCACAGACACACAAACTCATACAGTCAGTCACAGACACACAAACTCATACAGTCAGTCACAGACACACAAACTCACACAGTCAGTCACACACACTATATCTCATTGCAGGGAAGGTGGGCATTTCCGTTCCAGGTTTGTCTGTGCCTCTTACAAAGGCACAGACCATCATTACTTATTAATTACATTATTTTGCCCATTCATTTGTCAGTTTTATTTTGCCCACATTCATTTGCCAGTGTTTTTTTTTTGCCCAAATTCATTTGTCAGGGTTTTTTTTGCCCACATTCATTTGCCAGGGTTTTTTTTATTTTTTTGCCCACATTCATTTGCCAGGGGTTTTTTTTTTTTGCCCACATTCATTTGCCAGGGGTTTTTTTTTTTTGCCCACATTCATTTGCCAGGGTTTTTTTTTTTGCCCACATTCATTTGCCAGGGTTTATTTTTTTTTGCCCACATTCATTTACCAGGGGTTTGGTTTTTTTTGCCCACATTCATTTGCCAGGGTTTTTTTTTTTTTTGCCCACATTCATTTGCCAGGTTTTTTGTTGCCCACATTCATTTGGGCAGTAATATTGTGCCAGCCAGATTCCCAGTAATATAGTGTCAGCCAGAGCCCAGTAATATAGTGCCAGCCAGATGCCTGTAATATTATGCCAGTCAGAGCCCAGTCATATAGTGCCAGCCAGATGCCTGTAATATTATGCCAGCCAGAGCCCAGTAATATAGTGCCAGCCAGATGCCTGTAATATTATGCCAGTCAGAGCCCAGTCATATAGTGCCAGCCAGATGCCTGTAATATTATGCCAGTCAGAGCCCAGTAATATAGTGCCAGCCAGATGCCTGTAATATTATGCCAGTCAGAGCCCAGTAATATAGTGCCAGCCAGATGCCTGTAATATTATGCCAGCCAGATGCCCAGTAATATAGTGCAAGCCAGATGCCTGTAATATTGTGCCAGCCAGATGCCTGTAATATTGTGCCAGTCAGAGCCCAGTAATATAGTGCCAGCCAGATGCCTGTAATATTATGCCAGCCAGATGCCCAGTAATATAGTGCCAGCCAGAGCCCAGTAATATTATGCCAGCCAGAGCCCAGTAATATAGTGCCAGCCAGATGCCCAGTAATATAGTGCCAGCCAGATGCCCAGTAATATAGTGCCAGCCAGATGCCTGTAATATTGTGCCAGTCAGATGCCCAGTAATATAGTGCCAGCCAGAGCCCAGTAATATAGTGCCAGCCAGATGCCCAGTAATATAGTGCCAGCCAGAGCCCAGTAATATAGTGCCAGCCAGATGCCCAGTAATATTATGCCAGCCAGATGCCTGTAATATTATGCCAGTCAGAGCCCAGTAATATAGTGCCAGTCAGAGCCCAGTAATATAGTGCCAGTCAGAACCCAGTAATATAGTGCCAGTCAGAACCCAGTAATATAGTGCCAGCCAGAGCCCAGTAATATTGTGCCAGTCAGAACCCAGTAATATAGTGCCAGCCAGAACCCAGTAATATTGTGCCAGTCAGAACCCAGTAATATAGTGCCAGCCAGAACCCAGTAATATAGTGCCAGCCAGAACCCAGTAATATAGTGCCAGTCAGAACCCAGTAATATAGTGCCAGCCAGAGCCCAGTAATATAGTGCCAGCCAGAACCCAGTAATATAGTGCCAGTCAGAACCCAGTAATATAGTGCCAGCCAGAGCCCAGTAATATAGTGCCAGCCAGAACCCAGTAATATAGTGCCAGTCAGAGCCCAGTAATATAGTGCCAGTCAGAACCCAGTAATATAGTGCCAGTCAGAACCCAGTAATATAGTGCCAGCCAGAACCCAGTAATATAGTGCCAGCCAGAGCCCAGTAATATAGTGCCAGCCAGAACCCAGTAATATAGTGCCAGCCAGAACCCAGTAATATAGTGCCAGTCAGAACCCAGTAATATAGTGCCAGCCAGAGCCCAGTAATATTGTGCCAGTCAGAACCCAGTAATATAGTGCCAGCCAGAACCCAGTAATATTGTGCCAGTCAGAACCCAGTAATATAGTGCCAGTCAGAACCCAGTAATATAGTGCCAGCCAGAGCCCAGTAATATAGTGCCAGCCAGAACCCAGTAATATAGTGCCAGTCAGAACCCAGTAATATAGTGCCAGCCAGAGGCCAGTAATATAGTGCCAGCCAGAACCCAGTAATATTGTGCCAGTCAGAACCCAGTAATATAGTGCCAGTCAGAACCCAGTAATATAGTGCCAGTCAGAACCCAGTAATATAGTGCCAGTCAGAACCCAGTAATATAGTGCCAATCAGATGCCCAGTAATATAGTGCCAGCCAGAACCCAGTAATATAGTGCCAGTCAGAACCCAGTAATATAGTGCCAGTCAGAACCCAGTAATATAGTGCCAGCCAGAACCCAGTAATATAGTGCCAGTTAACCCCCCCCCCTCCCCCCCCCCTAGTACTTACATGAATCTGCTCCGTGTCCCCCGCCGGATGTCTCCTCCGTGCAGTCTTCCCTCTTGCACGGAGGAGGGAAACAGTCACCGGTTGTGACGCAACGTCACATCCGGCGGCAGTTTTTTTTGGTTTTTTTTTCGGCCGTCGCATCCATCGGATGCGGCTTACCGGAAAAAAGCGGCAAGCAGGGGCTGGGGGCCCCGTTTGCCTCGCGTTCTGGGGGGGATTTCACCCTACCTGTCCCCCCCACATTTTTTCCTGGGGGGGATCCGTCCCCCCCGCTTCCTACGCCCATGCACACAGCCTCCAGCTGGGAGACACAGTAATCACACACAGCCTCCAGCTGGGAGACACAGTAAGCACACACAGCCTCCAGCTGGGAGACACAGTAAGCACACACAGCCTCCAGCTGGGAGACACAGTAAGCACACACAGCCTCCAGCTGGGAGACACAGTAAGCACACACAGCCTCCAGCTGGGAGACACAGTAAGCACACACAGCCTCCAGCTGGGAGACACAGTAAGCACACACAGCCTCTAGCTGGGAGACACAGTAAGCACACACAGCCTCTAGCTGGGAGACACAGTAAACCAGTCTGTACCTATTAAGATCCACATCAAGGTTTTTTTTTTTTAAATTGTCGTTTGTAACTTTCAGCCATAATCTACTACACTACAATAATAAGCCACATCACTATTGACAATATTAAATTTACAACTTCCAAAATAGTAGTTTACACCAGACCAGAGGCACAGAATTTTTTAATGTTTGATGCAAAAGTTTTTGTTTTTTTAAATTCCTTGGGTGCCACATTAAATTCCACAGCTGCATGATCAACATGATGCACACGTCCTTATGGTTTAAAGGACAAGTGTACCAAAAAAAAATGTACTTCTGTTTAATGAAAAGATTGTATCAAGTGTAGACGATTTATAAAAAAATTATTTAATGAAAGAATACAAATAAATTACCTTATTGAGCCTTCTTTACTTTATCCAGTTCTCTCAGGGGGCAGACATGTTGTTTAGAATCTTGGGTCAGATCTTCACTCACCTTGGTTCAGATGAACCAAGATCTGACCCAAGATTCTAAACAAAATGTCTGCCTCCTGGTGGAGCTATACGGAGTAAAGATGGCTCAATAAGGTACTTCATTAAAGCATATCTTTATAAAATGCCTACACTTGATGCCATCTTTCAATTAAACAACTTCATTTTTTTTGCTACAATTGTCCTTTACAATTTCCTCACCAGCTTTTCAGTATATCTGGCACTGAATGGTAAAGTCACACTGTTATCCTAACAGTAGCCCCTTCCTGTGAGCACAGTCTGTAATGGAGTCATATGATGACAACAAAAGTCTGATAAGAGCTGGGTCTTTGAGATGAACAGAATACCATTCCATCAGATGCTGGATGCATCCACTGGACACAGCAGCAGCAGCAGCAGCAGCCCACTGGGACTCCTTCCATTTCTTTGGTACTATGTATGAGTCACAGTTCAAACTGATACAACCACACACAAAACATATAATAAACATTACTCTTATAGTGAGAAATATACCAATTGCCAGCATGCCTGGGGGATGTAACAACAATCAACAGTTTTTAAAAACAGACTTTTTTTTCCCACAATACTATTTCTGTCAACATCACACTGAATTAACTGCTTGATGCCTGTGGGTCCCTGCAGCAATATTACAAGGCCTCATAATGAACAAGTGGTGGTATTCTGCTGCAGTCTGCTGGCATAGAACATCCTCGTGCATGAAGGGGTTAAAGGGAGCCGACACCTAAGCAGTGTTTATGCTAACTCCTAGCCCCCTCAATCACCAGGCCTCAACATCTGAGGAAAGGGATTTAAGAGTAATAATTTCAGAGGACTTAAAGGTAGGTAGGCAGTGTAATAGAGCAGCAGGAAATGCTAGCAGAATGCTTGGTGATATAGGGAGAGATATTAGCAGAATGCTTGGTTGCATAGGGAGAGGTATTAGCAGAATGCTTGGTTGCATAGGGAGAGGTATTAGCAGAATGCTTGGTTGTATAGGGAGAGATATTAGCAGAATGCTTGGTTGCATAGGGAGAGGTATTAGCAGAATGCTTGGTTGCATAGGGAGAGGTATTAGCAGAATGCTTGGTTGCATAGGGAGAGGTATTAGCAGAATGCTTGGTTGCATAGGGAGAGGTATTAGCAGAATGCTTGGTTGCATAGGGAGAGGTATTAGCAGAATGCTTGGTTGCATAGGGAGAGGTATTAGCAGAATGCTTGGTTGCATAGGGAGAGGTATTAGCAGAATGCTTGGTTGCATAGGGAGAGGTATTAGCAGAATGCTTGGTTGCATAGGGAGAGGTATTAGCAGAATGCTTGGTTGCCACCTGGCCAGTATTTTACTGGCAGGCCGGTAAAAAAATTGGCCTCAGGCCAATGTTAAGTCAATGGAGACTGTACCAAGGCCGGTATTTTTTGGAGGAAAAGGTGGCAACCCTAGGAGAGGTATTAGCAGAATGCTTGGTTGTATACGGATAGATATTAGCAGAATGCTTGGTTACATAGGGAGAGGTATTAGCAAAATGTTTGGTTACATAGGGAGAGGTATTAGCAGAATGCTTGGTTACATAGGAGAGGTATTAGCAGAATGCTTGGTTGTATAGGGACAGGTATTAGCAGAATGCCTGGTTACATAGGGAGATGTGATAGCAGAATGCTAGGCTGCATAGGGAGAGGTATTAGCAGAATGCTTGGTTGCATAGGGACAGGTATTAGCAGAATGCTTGGTTGCATAGGGACAGGTATTAGCAGAATGCTTGGTTGCATAGGGACAGGTATTAGCAGAATGCTTGGTTGCATAGGGACAGGTATTAGCAGAATGCTTGGTTGCATAGGGACAGGTATTAGCAGAATGCTTGGTTGCATAGGGACAGGTATAAGCAGAATGCTTGGTTGCATAGGGACAGGTATTAGCAGAATGCTTGGTTGCATAGGGACAGGTATTAGCAGAATGCTTGGTTGTATAGGGAGAGGTATTAGCGGTAGGAAGAGAGAAGTGCTCATGCCATTGTACAGAGCACTGGTGAGACCTCACTTGGAGTATTGTATGCAGTACTGGAGACCGTATCTCCAGAAGGATATTGATACTTTGGAGAGAGTTCAGAGAAGGGCTACTAAACTGGTTCATGGGTTGAAGGATACAACTTACCAGGAAAGGTTAAAGCATCTTAACATGTATAGCTTGGAGGAAAGACGTAACAGGGGGGATATGATAGAAACATTTAAATACACAAAGGGAATCAACACAGTAAAGGAAGAGAGTATATTTAAAAGAAGAAAAACTACCACAACTAGAGGACATAGTCTGAAATTAGAGGGGCAATGATTTAAAAGTAATATCAGGAAGTATTACTTTACTGAGAGGGTAGTGGATGTATGGAATAGCCTTCCAGCAGAATTGGTAGAGGTAAACACAGTGAAGGAGTTTAAGCATGCGTGGGATAGGGACATGGTTATCCTAGCAATAAGATAGGGAACTGGGGACTAATAAAAGTATTTAGAACATTGGGCAGACTAGATGGGCAGAATGGTTCTTATCTGCCGACACATTCTATGTTTCTATGTTTCAGTTAGTGTCTTATCCCCTTAAAAATATAATAAATTAAAATTCTAGGCAGGAAGTCCTTGAATGTCCACTCTAGTGTGAGAAAAGCCCTGTAATGTGTATTAAAATGAGTGTGGACAATTAAAACCAAAGCCATCGGTTATATATATTTAAACTTTGTCAAGGGCTTCCTGCCTAAAATCTGAATTTACTTAGTTTAATGACTATGTAAATTAACTATTTTTCAATTGGAAATGTGAAACCTGCTTATCAAGCCACAAGGTGATGTCATAACCAGGAGACAATTCACTTGCTTGCAATTCTGCTAATACAAAGCACAGCTAATTTTTTTTACCTTGCTTTTATACTCTACATTAAAAGAATAAACAAATGTAGAGTTGACAGGGTCCCTGCAAAATAACTATATGTACCGGCAACCATTTTATGAATTTTGCTCCTTTTTTCTGCAGTTTATTTGTTCGTCTTTTGCTAGTGGTAGAGAATAATGAAGGATTTTAATCACAATTGTGATTTAGATTCCTAGGTAGCATACTAAACTTTAGAGAATAGTGGCTTCTCAAGGCCATAATTGTGCTTGCTTCATCTATGCCTTGGGGCAGGAAGGGTATGGTTGAGGACACTATTGGCCACAAAAATGGTCTAGACCAGTGATGGTGAACCTAAGGCACACATTCCACAAGTGGCACTGTGAGACCTCTGAGGCGGCACTCAGCGTGTGTCTACAATACAATTAAAGAGGATTCAAGAGAAAATCTAGGAAGAGAAGGAGAGCAAGAATGAGCAAGGTGGCCGATATTGATGGAGCAGGAAAATGTCTAAAAATGAGATGGCACTTTGAGATGGCTTCCTGTAGAAGATTGGACACTCAAGTTCAAAAACGTTCGACATCCGTGATCTAGACAGACATAAAAAGCCAGGCAATGTGGGGTCATGACAAAAAAAAAGGATGTGATGCTAGCCAGAAGTTGGACTACTTCAAACGTAGGCAGAGGGAGGGCTAAGAGGAGCTAACTGGCATTTCAATGCTTCTTTCCTCCCGGACAATACAGTCTATTTGGATCTCTGATCAAACCGTGAAGATTCACAATGTGTCCATAGAACTATGGTATTATACTCATAGGTATGCAGAATGCCCTTGCCTAGGTTAAAAAATACTGATTTAGGGACCAGCATTAAGTTTAAAAAAAAAAAAAACTTCTCCGGCCCACGTATGGATGGGTGGCTAAATCTTGGGTTAACATTGGAATTTGGGCGAAATGCATTGGGGCTTCTCGGAACATTCACTATTCCCGGCTTTGCTCAGACCGTATTGAGCAGCCTGTTTTACGTGAATACTGCCGTTTAGAGTTGCTACAAAGCTGAGTGGAGTCGGAGCAACAATGAACTCATACTGCATTATGTGAGCCTCCAAAGGATCCCAGGGTGATGAATTGCAGACACCGCTTTGGTGAATACCATCTTGATAAAGGCCTTATTTCCATCTATCAATCATCGGCTCGTAAGACAACTGAGGGTTTTTTCATCAGTAAACCATTTAGTATTATAGGGACTGCATTAGAGTGTATTAAATCCAGAATTGTCTCTTTAACAAGTCAGGCCATTAAACACATCTGCTGTAATTTTTCCTTGAGGGGCGAAGCGGGGAGGGAAATGTACTTATTAATCCCAGGCAGTGTTGAACTCTGTCCTTATCTAAGCCAATAATTTATACGCAGGTCAGAGGGCAGAAGATAATAAACCCTTTTCAAAGATTACATGTGAAAGGTCTTGCGCTTATGTCCAGCAAATCAGAAATCTCACATGGACACAAGGATCATGCCTGTGCATGGCATAACACAGACACGTGTTGTATGTGGACACGAGTTAAATCAACGTGTTCTTGCATGGTGTATTCTGGAGTGGTTTGATGCACCCTGACCACATTTAATTGCACAATTATAAAAGATGGTACTCAATTAAATAAAAATTGGTTGGCACAGTGCCTGACGGGAAATTAGCTGATGACGTGCAATTTAAAAACATTGAAAGTGCTATTCAATAAACAGTAACCTGCACTGAGCAGCCTGGAATAACCTAGTGCAAAACTGCCGAGGTTGAAAAATAAGAGTTGGGGAATAAGTCACATCTACGCCCAGAAATCACAGACTTGGGAGCTCTGGTTATAGCTGTTTTGAAAACGTGTTTTCCTTACACCACGAAAAATGTATTTACTGCTACGTACTGTGGGTCTGTACCCGTTACAGCTACGTACTGTGGGTCTGTACCCGTTACCGCTACGTACTGTGGGTCTGTACCCGTTACCGCTACGTACTGTGGGTCTGTACCCGTTACCGCTACGTACTGTGGGTCTGTACCCGTTACAGCTACGTACTGTGGGTCTGTACCCGTTACCGCTACGTACTGTGGGTCTGTACCCGTTACCGCTACGTACTGTGGGTCTGTACCCGTTACCGCTACGTACTGTGGGTCTGTACCCGTTACAGCTACGTACTGTGGGTCTGTACCCGTTACCGCTACGTACTGTGGGTCTGTACCCGTTACCGCTACGTACTGTGGGTCTGTACCCGTTACCGCTACGTACTGTGGGTCTGTACCCGTTACCGCTACGTACTGTGGGTCTGTACCCGTTACCGCTACGTACTGTGGGTCTGTACCCGTTACGTACTGTGGGTCTGTACCCGTTACCGCTACGTACTGTGGGTCTGTACCCGTTACCGCTACGTACTGTGGGTCTGTACCCGTTACCGCTACGTACTGTGGGTCTGTACCCGTTACCGCTACGTACTGTGGGTCTGTACCCGTTACAGCTACGTACTGTGGGTCTGTACCCGTTACAGCTACGTACTGTGGGTCTGTACATGTTACCGCTACTCATTGTGGGTCCGTCCATGTTACCGCTACTCATTGTGGGTCCGTCCATGTTACCGCTACTCATTGTGGGTCTGTACATGTTACCCTACTCATTGTGGGTCCGTCCATGTTACCGCTACTCATTGTGGGTCTGTACATGTTACCCTACTCATTGTGGGTCCGTCCATGTACTGCTACTCATTGTGGGTCCGTCCATGTTACTGCTACTCATTGTGGGTCCGTCCATGTTACTGCTACTCATTGTGGGTCCGTCCATGTTACTGCTACTCATTGTGGGTCCGTCCATGTTACTATAGTAGCAAGTCAGCTACTATGGCCTAAAGTTTTAAAGTACCCATCTCGATTCCCTGCAACGAGTAGAACCTCATGTATGACTAACCCACCTCTATTTGGAGAACCACATACCAGTACCCTGGTACTAATAAAAGTACAGTCTAGCACCTATAGGAGTCAAATTAAATTATGCCAGGAGGAGATTTGACACCATTTCATGCGTATATCTCCACTTTTTTATTGTACACACACCAATAGTGTATCTTCCACAAGGCAAACAAGGCACTCACCTAGGGCAGCACTTTGCCAGAGGGTGTTAAAGCACACTTCTGGTGCTTCAAACATTTTTGCTCCCTCCCCCACCGTTCAGCAAGCTTTAGCTCCTTCCAATTAATCAGGGTGATGGGGGCATTTAATGGACATGGTGGGGGTATGTAATGAGGGTGATAAGGGAATTTAAGTGTGTATGCAATGTGGGTGATGGGGCATGTAATGGGGTGATTGGGCACTTTATGTGTGTGCAATGTGGGTGATGGGGCATGTAATGGGGTGATTGGGCATTTAATGTGTGTGCAATGTGGGTGATAGGGCATGTAATGTGTGTGCAACGTGGGTGATGGAGCATGTCGTAGGTGTGCAACGTTGGTGGGGGGGGGGGGGGGGTGCCCACATTTTGTCTGCCTAGGGCAGCCCAAAACCAAGATACACCACTGACACACACACGGGTTGCAATGTCGCTCATGTAGAGGGAACAGCTGGATCGGGTGCATTCACTGCCAGCTATTGTCAGGAATTTTCTGGCGCACACCCAGAGATAGCACTACTATTGTGCAATTTATACATTGCACCAACTTTTATACATGACTCCCCACGACCTCTGTCAGCTGGGAAACAGCTGTGACAATTCAGTTAACTAATATATACATTTATTAGCGATCTGGCGAGTAGCGCCATTGGGGAAAACAAAGGTTTGGAAGGAATATTTACATGACAGTGTCCATTTAAATGGCCACTGTAATCATGATCACTTCATATATAATACATATATGGGGCAGTACTGACTTCAATGCAAACCTGCAGTATGCAGTTTCCATTAGGGTCCCCTCCCCTGGCACTTGGGGGGGCACTCGGTTACCCAAATAAAGTGCCATGCATTGAAGAAAAACTACCACAAAGAGAGGGGCAAAGCTTTAAAAGTAATATCAGGAAGTATTACTTTACTGAGAGGGTAGTGGATGTATGGAATAGCCTTCCAGCGGAAGTGGCAGAGGTAAACACAGTCAAGGAGTTTAAGCATGTGGGATAGACACAAGGCTATCCTAGATATAAGATAGGGAACAGGGGCTAATAAAAGTATTTAGAACATTGGGCAGACTAGATGGGCCGAATGGTTCTTATCTGCCGACACATTCTATGTTTCATTGGTCTTTATGTGTAATTATCAGAAACAATTACGTCCTGGTGAAACAAGAAACTTTAAAAGGAATATTTTACAGGTACAAAGAGATCTAACCATGTAACCTTCTGACAAATCAACAGACGGCAATGAACATAAACCACCATTATACCCATTCACCAACGATCTCCAGGCCTGTGTTATAGCGGCACTGAGCTGTATATTAATGGGATTCCTTCACCTATACATTGTTTGTACTGCAGAAACTGAAAACATCATCTATACATGGTATTGTCAGAACTGCGAGCAGACAGATTATTAGGAAAATAAGAATTATTTTGATGAAGGCAATAAAAAAAAAATGTTAAAAAAAAAAATAAAGTTTCACTATGTGTACCAATGTTTACAAACGTTGGCAGTCTGCGCTACATGGGGCCTCACTTCTGCGGCGCTCTAACGCCAACGCGCCCCTTATAGAGAAAATAGGCGCTAAATAGCACCTGAAATATGGCAGGAAAACTCCAGCAAAACCATGTGTACATTAAATATAGCGATTGCGCCTTTTTGCTACCTTTTATACAGGACCCCCTACTCCCCCCGCACGTGTTTTAATATTAAAATTGTGTCTCCTGTGTATAACTTCACCGTGTGGCTTAATATGCAAGGTAGCAATGTATTCATGTTAAAGCACATTTTTCCCATTAATCTATGAATTTGCCTGCAAGTCTGCTTACAAACAGTAGATAAAGCCTTTCTTTTTAACACTCACAGTACAAACAATGTATGGGCGACGCAGTCCCTTTAACACTCAAGGATGGGCAACTGCACCCTGGTGATTTAGTGGCCAATTGAATTTTCTGCTGCAAAATCACTTTGTCAAAATAACTGTGAAGAGCCAATTATAATGTCTTTTAACCCTTTGAAGTGTTAAACTCACAATACTTTGTTTACCTCTGGCACTCAAATGGTTAATCCTCTCCCCCACACTAATCCTGGCTGAGTAAATGAGGTATTTTATATTTTTTTTAGTCTGTATAATGTGGATTAGTGGAAATTAATTTACCCCCCCCATGTGTGATCTGGATTAACTTTACCCAGCAAGGCAGTACTCCCTTTAACCCTGTAATGGCCAAAATCTCGTGGACTACATTTCCCATGATGCTTATCCAGCCACTTGGAGTGGCAAATACTAGCGATCATACCCAAATAAATAACAAAAAAAATGAAAATAATAATAACAATTAAAAAAAAGCCCATAGCATAAAGAATACCCCCTTCCTCAATGATTACAGGGCAACTGCATCTGGCAATGTTTAAGCTTAATAAACCAATGTCTAGTTGCAATGAATCATTTAAAGGTGCCTTGTGCTTTCCAAAAATCATACCATGAACCCTTGTCATTGACACTGGGGGATGGGGGTTAAACTTCCTCCATCCACCAGGCAACTCCCATCACTCTCAGCCGGCCGCCGGAATAGCAACCCAACAGAGGCTAGGTGGGAGGCAGCATCCTAGACCCTGCTAACTTCTTCATTCTCAATGCATACAACGTAGAGTACTCACCTCACTGAGTCTCCACTCACTAGGAGAAGTGGGGGTCTTTCCTCAGGTCCAGTAGCTTGTCCAGGCTGAGTGTTACTCCAGTATAGATCATAGCAAGCTTAGCTAGTTAACCCTAGCCTTAGAGCAAGGCAGCTAGCCCATTACTCTGTGTGTATACACAGCACACAACCCTGGGCTGGACTAACACGTCTCCCTCCCATGTCTCTCTGCATAGACTGGAACACACTGACCCAGCCCACACTGCCTTCTGTAATACAAATCTCTGTCCATCCTGTGAGGTGGTCTCTCTGCTGCTAGAAATTATTACAGGATCGCTGCCAGGCTGGTAAAAAAAAAAATATATATATATATATATATATATATATATAACAGTGTGTTTTATTTTTTTAAATATATATAATAAAATTCCCAAAAGGGAAAACAAATTAAAAGATTTTTTAGCAGCAAAAAAAACACCAACAAAGTTTATTGACAAGCACAGAATAAGAACTATATAAGAAACAACATTGATTTGAAACATCTAATGTGTCAGATAAGAAACATTTGGCCCACCTAGTGTGGCCAAAAAGTAAGTAAGTGTGTGTGTGTGTGTGTGTGTGTGATTAAATACACTTACAGGGCTAAATTAAGTGAAAAAAATGTATCTGTATATAATAAGTATAATAAGTAAGTAGATTAATAGTACCAATAAAGTGAAAAAGTGTGTTAATATTAGACAAAAGGTTTCTCAGCAGCAATCTTTAAGAGCATCAGTTTGTGTGAAAATAGAAATACACTGAAAAATATAAATACAAATCAAGCAAAAACATGGACAGCACTATATAAACATGTGCACAGAATAATATATGTCCCACAACTATAAATTGTATAATAAATATGTATATTTATTGTAAATAAAAAACATGATATATAAAAATCTAACAATAAAAACAAAGCAATATGTAAATATATACAGAAGCCTCTCTATTTATTGTGCATAAATATTGTACATCATTCTTGAATGAATGTTGCTGATTTTATAGTAACATATTAACTGTTTGTGACATATTTATTTACATTGATAGAGGCTTCAGTTTATATACATATTGCTGTGTCTGGTTTTTTTTTCTATATTTTTCAATATACAATAAATATATATTTTTATACAATTTATATTTGTGTGACATATTATTTTATTTTAATTTAGTGCTGTCCATGTATTTACTATCTCGGAATATTTTTTTTTTTTTTTACAGTATATCCGGTACCTCTATGTTTACCTGATTGGTAACATACTAATAGCGTTCTGGATTCATCAGAAAACCAAAGTAATCTCTATGTATTATTCCAAGTAAAGCACTTAATAAATGTAATAGAGAAACCATAGTTGCCAACATCGGCCATGTTTCCAGGGACACATTTTTGTTCCACATGATGCAGAAAGACCATGCAAAGTGCAACCCGGCAGTATGTAGGATGTATATATACTCACAGACAGAATTCTATTAATTAATCAGGGTGGAGATCTCATAGGACCTACCATGATTAATTAATTGGATTCTGTCTGTGCGTATTTCCCTCCTATATACTGCCGGGCTGCACTTTGCATGCTCTTTCTGCAGCATGTGGAACAAATATGTGTCCCTGGAAACATGGCTGATGTTGGCAACTATGGAGAAACCTGGAAGCTTAAAGGGACTCAACCTACAAATTGCATATACTGAATTGACAATGATGAAAAATCATCTATACATTGTGTTAGCACAATTATACACAAATGCATAAAATAAGAGAAACTGTCTTTTAAAAGTGTCTGTGGTCTCCTGCTTATGACATCACCTGTGGCTTAATATGCAAATGAACTAAATGTGTAATTCCCATATCAAGCCACCAGGTGATGTCATAAGTCGGAGACACCACATTTGTCTCTTTATTTAGCCATTTGATTTCTGCTAAGACAATGTATACATTGCTGGGTCTGCTCAATAAAAAAGAGATTTGCAGGGAATTTTTACACGTTAGGCTAATGTAGCAGAGTTGGAAAGATTCTCCATTGCAGCTACTTTGGCCTTACGTTTGCAATTCCATCTCAATTCCCTGTAATTCACTTGTTATTGAGGAGACCCTTGTATTTCACACTTTTTGATATCTCTATAATTTATGATCTATGGGACAATTCCAGTAATAAATAGCTGGCACAGTAGAATTAGTTACAGCGATGTAGGCAGTGCACGTTATATTTGAGGTATTTTCTTTCCATGGGACATTTTTGAGACAGGGTTTTTTTTTTATTCAGAGTCTGTGCCCTGTATAGGGGGTCTAAATTGAGAACTAACCAAACTTTGGTGGTTATTTCTAACAGTCAGTTCTAAAAGTGGCCTTAACAGTAAGAACATTCTTAGGCTTTCCATGGTGATTGCTCCACTTTTAGAGCCATTAACTGCTATAAATAAAGCCCTTAGTCAGCAGCCGAGTGTCAGCTGTTTTTAAGGGACAGGCCCTCTTTTATACATGCCATGTGCCCTGGAGTTTATCAAACAGTCCTCTGTTTTGATTTTTTTTTTTTGTCCCGATCTCTTTGTGTAAAACCCCTACCCCCCCCCAGGGTCTGCTATCCAGTCTGCGGTTTGTCTCGGCTGAAACTCAACGGTTGGGGGTAATTACCTGATTTCTACTACAATTGGGAGAAAGAGTCTCAGCTATATATATATATTTAAATAATAGATTTATAGTGCTTTTTATGTTCTATTTTGTTTAAATCATTATGGGCAAGTGATGAGAAAGTTTTCGTAAAGTTGACCAATCAATGGACTTTATTATTTATATATAAGGTTTACTTATAAAAAAAAAAATCATTAGACTGAAAGGTTTGCAGGCTGGCCCGTAGTCCACGGTTGAACTTTAACCCCAAGGAGCCACGAATCCTGAACTGCCTGCAGTGGAAGGAGGAGTTGATGCATAGAATACAGAATGGGAATATTAGAATGTCTATTTGTGCCTTATCTCAAAAGTATACATTTTTTTTTAAAGGTACCATGTCATCTAAACGTTTGTTGGTACTGTGTTGGTAGGTTTGCCACTATGTCATTTTTTTTTTTTACCCGCCACGTATAACTTTTGCAGTGAGTAAAAGACATGGGACCAGAAGGAAATCAATTAACTAATCAATGATCGGATCCCATAGAAACACATTAATTCAATCATTTAATTCCCATCTGGTTATATATAACCATAAGACTGTGGGGTGTGTAGTGGTTATAGTGCAGTATCGTTTTTCTTTTTTTTTATACGATTGTTCAATACCTGGCCTGGGGAACAAACCCAGTGGCTAAGGAATTTGTATGTATTTTTTAAATTCCTTTTATATGTGATTTCTATTTATTTATTTGTTTATATATATATATATATATATATATATATATATATATATATATATATATAAATATAAAATATACCAATCACCAGAGGAGGGCTGCCAACGTCTGGCCAAGGGGTAAAATCTATTGAGTCGACCATAGTGCAATGTTACCAGCCCACCTATTATAATTAGAGCTAGACACAGACAGGAAAGACAGATATGATTACAGAGATGATGGTGAGTTGGGCCATTTCGGATAAGGGGGGGGGGCACTCTCTGGATCCCTTTGGTTTAGCGGATATATTGAGGACCCCCAAGCCGTGGAAGAACATGTGCTGATTTCTGCTGAATTTCTCCAGTTCAGCTAAATGACAGAATTTTTTGGCTACTTTGACTTTAAGGTCGAAATTGTCTTCTCAATTCCCTGCAGTTCTCTCATTCGTGAATTAAGCACTACCACTGCTTGAAAATGAACAGTTTCACTGTCCGATTTATTAATGAAAGAGGGAACGGGCAAGGGAATGCAGATGAATTAGAAGATTTTTCCAACTTGGCTACTTTGGCCTTAAACGTGAGGTTCCCTTCTCAATTCCCTGCAGTTGTCTCTTTTATGAATAAAGATGACATTGTAACTGTTCATCTTCCAGCAATCACAGGTCTTTATTCATTAAAATAGGATTGCAGCAGTCTGGTGACTATAGGAGGTGAAGCTTTCCCTACATCTGTTTTCATGTATAATATTCTAACACCTAAATCCCAGACCATGGTGATGTGTGAAGCTGTACCTATCCGTACAGAGTCACCAAGTTACTCGCAAGGTCCGTACACAGTCACCAAGTTACTCGCAAGGTCCGTACACAGTCACCAAGTTACTCGCAAGGTCCGTACACAGTCACCAAGTTACTCTGCAAGGTCCGTACACAGTCACCAAGTTACTCCGCAAGGTCCGTAGACAGTCACCAAGTTACTCCGCAAGGTCCGTACACAGTCATCAAGTTACTCCGCAAGGTCCGTACACAGTCACCAAGTTACTCCGCAAGGTCCGTACACAGTCACCAAGTTACTCCGCAAGGTCCGTAGACAGTCACCAAGTTACTCCGCAAGGTCCGTACACAGTCACCAAGCTACTCCGCAAGGTCCGTACACAGTCACCAAATTACTCGCAAGGTCCGTACACAGTCACCAAGTTACTCCGCAAGGTCCGTACACAGTCACCAAATTACTCGCAAGGTCCGTACACAGTCACCAAATTACTCGCAAGGTCCGTACACAGTCACCAAGTTACTCGCAAGGTCCGTACACAGTCACCAAGTTACTCGGCCAGATTCGTAAAAAAAGTCACCAAGTTACTCCGCAAGGTCCGTACAAAGTCACCAAGTTACTCCGCAAGATTCGTACAAAGTCACCAAGTTACTCCGCAAGGTCCGTACACAGTCACCAAGTTACTCGCAAGGTCCGTACACAGTCACCAAGTTACTCCGCAAGGTCCGTACACAGTAACCAAGTTACTCCGCAAGGTCCGTACAAAATCACCAAGTTACTCCGCAAGATTCGTACACAGTCACCAAGTTACTCTGTAAGGTCCGTACAAAGTCACCAAGTTACTCCGCAAGATTCGTACACAGTCACCAAGTTACTCTGTAAGGTCCGTACAAAGTCACCAAGTTACTCCGCAAGATTCGTACACAGTCACCAAGTTACTCTGCAAGGTCCGTACTCAATCACCAAGTTACTCCGCAAGATTCGTACACAGTCCCCAAGTTACTCTGCAAGGTCCGTACTCACTCACCAAGTTACTCCGCAAGGTCCGTACTCAGTCACCATGTTACTCCGCAGGGTCCGTAATCAGTCACCAAGTTACTCCACAGGGTCCATACACAGTCACCAAGTTACTCCGCAAGGTCCGTACTCAGTCACCAAGTTACTCCGCAACCACAGAACATCATTACATTGGCCATCACTATCCAGTAAATGGGCCCCCACCACGTTACTGCCTAAAGACTCAAACAAAATCAGTGCCACAGAACAAGCTGTTGACGTGTCTGTTATTTGTTTCACTCATTAATAGATATATCTGATTTAAAATGTCCAGGGATAAAAACCAGGTGCAGCTCAACATACTATAGCTCTGCCAACCTACTGCTCTTCACAGTAGTTGTATCAGGTATCTTCCCTGAGCATGGGCTATAAGAAGATGTATTAATACTAATAATAATACTCTGCAGAGCCACAATACCAAACTTCAGAAATCGTCCCTTCATCATTTATTGTGAGGCTTGCCTACTAATCTCCACCCCAAGGGGGCTATTCACTAAAAGGTGAGTTGCAGGTGAGATGAACATTTTCAGCAGCTACTTTGGCCTTAAAGGGCTAGTCTTGTCCCAAAACTCACTCAAGATGAAGATTACTGCTTGTATAGAGCACATGCTTTTTTCCCAGTGTGATTTGATGCAGACATTCTGCATAAATCACATTTTAAATATTTGACTCAAGCAACACATTGTCTGATGACATCACTAGAGAGACAGGAAATTCCATTGATTTGAATGAATTTATTCTCATTGGTTCCGGTAGTAAAAAATAAAAAAAAGATATTTACTTTTACTCAGCTATCGTGGGCAGTCCTGGTTTCTTGCAAACTGCTATAATTTCATAATTCCATCTAGCTCTAAGTGTTTTATATTTTAAGCAAGGCAAAAACTAAAACATGCATTTTAAAGTACCTTGAAAGTCCATTAATATGCATTAACATTTGGAAGATGTATTTTGGGCACCAGTCCCTTTAAGTTTGAAATTATCATCTCAATTCCTTGCAATTCCCTCTTTATTGAGTAGACCCTTAGGTGCTTCCTTTCTGTAATATGACACACTACAAAACATCAAGAGGAAAGCTTACTACCAACTCACAAACAACTGCGCTGAATGGATTTTAATTGTTGCTGTTGGCACACAGATTTTTTTGTAGTTTGGTTCTGTTTATGAATAGAGCTGGATTGTGGCTCTCGTCAAACAAAGAAAGGAATGGAATAACAATTAAATCATGTTGAAGATACTTTCCAGAAAAGCTACTGTTACTTCCTTTTCCAACTGTACAGGATTTCCAAAAGCACAATGAAAAAAACGAAAAACAAAAAATCTCTGTGTGACAGCTAAACATACTGATTATCTTTTATTATGTAATAATATTCCCGTTGCTGTGCAATTATTGGCATTTTCCCGCTGTATACAGCTCACCTCCTCACTACCATGTAGAGAGAATGGGTCATAAAATAATAAACTTTAAAAAGATGCTTGTCACTAAATATCAGGATAATAGGATCACATTTTTCTATACTACCCCCCTTCAGCGCTGAACTGTCAGCTCTTACAAATGTAAAAGTAAAAACAAAATAACCCCCCCTAATAAATGATTTCCCCCCCCAAGGTGCCCCCCCCAAACCCCAATACTAAAATTAACCCCAATACTAAAATTAACCCCCGACCCCTAATACTAACCCCCTAAACCCTAATACTTACACCCTAAACCCTAATACTAACCCCCGACCCCTAATATTAACCCCCTAAAGCCTAATACTTACCCCCTAAACCCTAATACTAACCCCCGAACCCTAATACTAAAATTAACCCCCTAAACCCTAATACTAACCCCCGAACCCTAATACTAAAATTAACCCCCTAAACCCTAATACTAAAATTAACCCCAAACCCTAATACTAACCCCCTAAACCCTAATACTAACAGCCTAAAATCTAATACTAACACCCGAACCCTAATACTAACCCCCTAAACCCTAATACTAACCCCCAAACCCTAATTCTAACCCCCTAATACTAAACCCCAAACCCTAATACTAACCCCCTAAACCCTAATACTAACAGCCTAATATCTAATACTAACACCCGAACCCTAATACTAACCCCCTAAACCCTAATACTAACCCCCAAACCCTAATTCTAACCCCCTAATACTAACCCCCAAACCCTAATTCTAACCACCCTAACTAAAATAAACTAAAAATAGCTAAAATACTGAAATAAACTTACCTTTAGCGATGAAATGTCCCGCGATGAAATCTCCTGCGACGAGATGTCTTGTGGTGCAGAGTCAGCGGTGAAGCGGCTGTGCGGAAGCAGCCGCGATGAAGTGTCCCATCCCCCCCCCCCCCCCCCCACCATGGCATTAACTAGAGTTTTAGAACCTCCCCGCCTGCCATAGGAACTAATGAAAATAATAAAAATTATAATTATATTTAACCCCTTCCTACCTCCTAAAATACATGGCACAAATGACCTTGAGGAGGGCATAGAATGTCCTTTTGAATATGTATAAAATGGGTCATATTTTTGATCACTTTATCTCAATACAATTCCCTGCCAGTTCTAGTTTGGCCTTATCGGCGCTGAACAAAAAAGGTGCAAAGTGAGAATAAAAAAATGACAGATTAAAATAATGCAATCCACTGAGACAGTTTGATACACACCATACACAAGAGCAAAAAAAAGGATTATCCATCAGACAGCGCCATTATTACCTATATACCAAATCATCTGCACCCAAAATATACTGCACCTTTTACGTTGGAGGTTGACCTATCAGACACTGGCACAGTCTCCAGTTTATTATTCTGTTCTGCAGATAGAGACGTTACCGAGATATGTTTTTTTGGAAGGTTTCTATCTGCGGTATACAGAACTATTAAATCAAGATAGTACGGGGAAACCCTGTTTTAGCCATCAAGGCATCAGATCTTGCCATAAAGGCCACATTCAAATGGAAGTGTAGTGAGATCTTGGGCAATGTGAAGTTGTGCTGCCCCTGTTTTACGGTGGGATTCAGCTAGCTTCTCCTGGTTACACAGTTCACATGGTCAGTTTGCACTCACCAGTGCATAGAAGGAGTACTTATAGGATACAGTCCGACTAAAAATGCCAACCAAAGACCTGGCAAGTTATCCAAAGGTATTTATTGATAACATGCCCAACCTATTCCATAGCGACCAGGGCTTCTTGCCTGATCTCTGATATCTTTGAATGTAATTGAGCGAGAACAATAGGAAATAAATAGATACTTTTGGCAGTTTTTCTTTCGTCTTTTAATCCAGGCCCATGACAAGGCCAGATAGTGCTTTGAAATTTGTACAGGAGGCCCCAAGAGGACAGCGACTGATGGGGGTCTAACAGAAAGCTTAAACGAAACAGAAAATATCATAACAGTAACAAAATTATAATGAAAGAGGGATCCTTGGCCAGTTCCAATACTGACTCTTCCTGGGGAGGAGAACTCATACTAATCACATTGGTCACTGAGGGATACCTGCTGAGACAAGACCCACATAACATCAAAGACAAGGCAGAGCAGCACTCCAAAGATTTCCTAGAATAAAAATAACAAGTATTAGAACATCTTATGAAGTGAATAGAAAGTCAGGTCTGAAACAGAGGAACCATACCGCATGTGTTTCACACAGGAAACAAAACAATGTGTCCGTAGAGAAGAACCATTTTGCCCATCTAGTCTGCCCAATGTTCTAAGTACTTTTATTAGTCCATATCTTATATCTAGGATAGCCTTGTGCCTATCACACGCATGCCTAAACTCCTTCAGTTTGTTATAGCTCTCAATGACCAATATTTTACCTACGTTTTATGAATAAAGAGTTTGAGACATGCTTGTGTGGCGGCTTTTATAAACTGTGTATATGGACAACAGGATGGGTTGTTATAGTACATGCAAACGTGCCTGTATTGTGGCAAGATGGGCATTTCACCTCGGGATAGGGGTTGGGCTGAAAGGAAAGCTAGAGCATGACTGAATTGTGATGACATGCCCGCTGGTGGGATCAGGTATGTGAGGAAATAAGAATTAGACCCGTATAGATAGAGTTGCCTGTGTCCCAATAACATACCCCCAACTTTCCTGTTTTATTCATTCGGGGGACCATAGAACAAATACGGCGTATGCATGGTAGAGCTGATAATGCCACCGCTGGGATCTGCCATTGCTGCTGGGGGTTGTGGGGAGGATAGCGATAATCTGGGGTGGTTCTAGGATTTGGGGAGACCCAAGTGACAAAATTAAATGGGGGCCCCCCCCCCCCGTGCCAGCTATTGCCCCTCTCCATAACTGTTTCCCCTCAATTAGGCTCTGAGTGGGCCCATAATGACTGCAAAATGGGGGAAAAGTCCCTTTGGTGTAAACTGGGGGCTGTATAGCTCCAGATACCCACCCGACACAATGGCAAATATTAAAATAGAAATAGAGAGCAAAAAGTAGACGTGATGCTCCAGGGTAAAGTATAAAACTTAGCTTTTATTGCTCAGAAAAGTAAAATAAAATGACAGGATTACAAACAAAGATAGTGCATTCACCTACTATCTCTTGCTTGGCATCATGTGATTATATATATTAATCTTCCAAGGAATAAAAGCTATGATTTATCATTTACTCTGGAGAATCCTGACATTTACTTTTTTTTTTTTTAACAAATTGCCCCTTAATTCCCTTTTAAGTTAGCACCACTACTGCTGATAATCATGCTTTTAGAATTGTGCAATTCCTCTTCAGTGCTCTCTGACACTAAACCAGATGGTAAGGTCTTTAATAAGAAACATTAGTGGCCTGCAAACTGACATTGACATTTTATTGGGAATTTCACACTTAAGGCCAAAGTAGTGGAGTTGGAAAAATTCTTCCACGCAGCTGCACTGGATATTTTTTCCGCAACTCGGCTACTTTGGCCATGAATCCATGCTTACTGTAACGTCAGTAGAGTCAGCTAGGCCCGGCAGATACAAGTCCTCCTCACTCTGTCTGCCCACTGAGAGATTTCCCATTGTGCAAATTAACTGTTAATAATGTGATTAAACTGTACATTTATGGTTCAGTGCCTCCAGAATGTTGGGGGGAATGTTGGGGGGGCTTTTAAAGGAACAGTGACGCTGTCATTCTCTATAGATCCATACAGTACTATAAAAGTCCTGATATAGTCCTGATATAGTCCTTAAATAGCCTTCCTCGAGTTCGGTTTGATGTGAGAGTGCCATTAAATTTTAAAAATAGCATTTTTCTTCCTGCACGGCTCCATCTTTCCATATTAATAATATGGCTGTCTGCACATACAGGGGACCTTTGATACACTTTGCGATGCAGTGTCTTCCTGTTGTGAAATCCAGGTCGAGGTCCATGTCTTCTCTCTTGGAGCACTGTTAGCTTATTTCCCACTTTATTAAGCCCTTAAAGGACACAGGATGGTCCTGGCGAGTCATGAATGTAAACAAAGAACATGGCCAACTTAAAAAAAAAAAAAAATCATTTGTAAATTGTGATCTATAAGAATAAAACATGGCATAAAAAGAGAGCCACATAATATAACTCATCACTAAATGAGGAACAGAGGCATTAGACTTAAAAACACACACAACTAAAAATCCCAAAAAAGCTCTTGTCCTTAAAGCATTGTACACTAAACATTGTCTACATTGTGACTATAGAGAAGAAGAATACAATGAAAAATTATCTCACATTGTGTTAGGGTAATTGCAAGCAAATGCCTAAAACAAGACACATATGCCGTATTTGCTCAAATATAAGACAACACTGATTATAAGACGACCCCCCCCCCCCTCCCCCCTCAAACTTTGGAAATTATTTTATGAAAATAAGAATAAGTCTGAATATAAGACTACCCTATAGGAAAATAGGAAAATAGGAAAAATGAAGCCACACGTGATGTCATAAACAGGAGACAACACAAACATAGGTATTTTTTCTCTAATATGCATTTGTTTGCAATTCAGCTAACACAATGTGCAGATCATTACTCAATGTTTAGTTTCTACATTTCTCACAGAACAAACAATATTAAGGTGGCAAGAGTCCTTTAAAACAGTTGTCTCCCTTTCTTTTACTTAATAACATATATGAGATCTCCATTTGAGAGGGGGGTGGGTTGGAATGGATTATTAACTTGTCTGGTCTCCCACAGACCACTATGTTTTTTCTGCTCGGATAACTTCCATTGTGACTGTCACCACACGGAGTTACTGTGATGACTGAGATCAACATTCCTCAGTTTGGCATCAAAGTAAGATGCCTTGCAGGATAACGTCTGTGGTTTTTGGGAGGTGTAGTGAAGAGGCTGAAGGGAGGGGCTTGGACACACAATCATGTGAAGTTTTATACAGAGACACTATTGTGAAAAATATCTGACAATAAAACTTGTTTGTTTGTTTGCGCTGTTATGCAGAATGTTTTAATTAATGTTTCTTTTTTTTTTTAAGGTTATACTTTTTTTTAAATTTCTTTTCCTCATTAAAGTGACACAATTTTTAAAATATCTTTACTTCTGTAATAGAAGCAACAGTTATGTTTAAATTGAGCTGGTTATGAGTATACAAAAGACTTGTTTTTTTTTCAGAGATACATACCATTTTCACCCATACAGGAACCTGATAGTTTAAAGGACAACTGTAGCCAAATATGAAGTTGTGTTTAATTGAAAGATGTCATCAAGTGTAAGCATTTTATATAGAAAGGCTTTAATGAAAGAATACAAATAAAGTACCTTGATGAGCCCTCCTAACTCCAAAAAGCTCTACCAGGAGGCAGACATTTTGTTTAGAATCTTTGGTCAGATCTTTCTTCACCTGAACCAAGGTGAGTGAAGATCTGACCCAAGATTCTAAACAACATGTCTGCCCCCTGAGAGAACGATATGGAGTAAAGAAGGCTGGCACTTTATTTGTAATTTTTGCATTTGTAAAGAAGTTAATGAAATAAATAAAGAAGAATAAATAAATCATCTACATTTGATACAATCTTTCAATTCAACATAAGCTAGTATTTTTTATACAATTGTCCTTTAAACTGGAAACATGCAAACTAATCTGGTCGCCGACTGTCCCACTTTCTCCACAGTGCAGGACATTCTGTTTTAGGCTTAAACCTAAAGCTTCTTTCTAAAAATGTCAGTTATAAACTACGATCTTTACTGCAGGCAGTGTGCTGCGATGGGTAGCTCTAAAAATATATCCCCCTTTTTCCATGAAAAAAATAACATTTGCTTAATTAAGTGAAAATTATTTTTAAACAATCTTTAAACAATTCCAAGTATTCATAGGGGACTTTCACAGTTGCCAACAGTCCTGAATTTGCTGGTACAGTCCTGTTTTTTTGTTTTGTTTTTGTTTTTTAATGTCCTTTAGACATTCACAATATAAACCCTGAAGAATTCAGCACCAGACACCTGGCACACATCTGTACCAGGGAGGCTACAGCTCTTGCGGGGTCAGGCAACATCTTATGACATCACGTGACTCCACCCACTTTTTGGCCCGGCACCAGGGCCTGCTTTGGCAAAGTTGGTCTTTATAATCTATTGATAGCTACTGTATTAATTGCACGCAATTAATGAAGTCCGTTAGTATTTAAAATTACCTTTTGTAACTATTTTATCTATGAACAGATTTATTGCTGTGGAACTGTATAATGGGCTTATACACACACCACATATCCCTAGTGCTTTAAAAAAAAAAAAAAATACATATATATTTAATTTAGATGTTAGTCCAAAATTACTTGCTTCCTACTTCCATATCATCCACCAATTTGGGATGGGTGCAAAGACCTAGTAATAACCATTTATTAGCACACTGGGAACATATGTTTCAGTCTATTAATTAACAAATGCTTCAGGCTATTCATTTCTTTTATTCTTTTTTTTTCCCCTTCTATTTTTTAAATATCAAGAATGCCTAAAAAAGAGGGGCATCAAGGTAGAGAAGAGGGGCAGGTGGATATTGGTGCAAATGAGTTAAATTATACTTTGGTGATACACTGTGTTTACTGTGTAAATAGTTTTCTTACATACTAATGATCAAAGTGTTTAGCTACACTGCTGGATTTAATAACTGACACTCTTATTTTGGATAACTTTTTTTAAAATGCTTTAATATTATTTTTGCTTGACAGCTCTCTGACTCTCTTTGCTTCTCTTGTGTGAATAAGTGTGTTACTGAGCTCCACAGCAATACAAATCTTCATACACTGTGTTTAAAACGCAGTAAACGTGTTTACATATCATTTTTTGGGGGGGAAATGCTTTATTAATATTCTCAAGAAGAAAAAAAGATGCTTGAAAATGAAAACACATGCCACAATACACAAAAACATAAGGACTATGAAAGAAATGTTCAAAACCATTATCAATTTTTGGTAAATGTTGAGTTCCTTAAAAATGGCCACCTTTGCCTTAAAGGAACAGTTTATTCCCCACTGGTGCAAGTGGAAGATTACTGCTTGTATAGTGCCCAGGCTTTTTTTCCAGTGTGATTTGATGCTGACATGCTGTATGACATCACATTTTTAATATTTGACTCAAGCCCTCCCCAGTGATTACTCTGAATGTTTACTACAGTTGTTTCAGCACTGATTATATATACACTAAGCACATCAATTTTTGTTTCCTTCCTGTGCTGCTTGAATATAATACATTGTGTGGACTTGTACACAGTAGGATCTATTAACAGTGCAACACACTGTCTGATGACATCCCTAGAGAGACAGGAAATTCCATTAATTTGATTAACATTTTTCTCATTGGTTCCTGCAGCAAAAAAAAAGAAGGAAAGTGACTGTTACTCATCTATTGTGGGCAGTCCTGGTTTCTTGCAAACTGTTGTAATTTCACTAATTCATCTAGCTGTAAGTATTTTATATTTTAAGCAATGAAAAACGTACTTTGCATTAATATGCATTAAAATATGGAAATGTGCATTTTGGTCACTAGACAGTCCCATTAATACCAGGTTCTCTCTCGTATACATATGTTCTGAGAATAAGTCCACCAGGGGCCCATGGCTCTGAGCAGGGCGTGTCATGGTATGGACTCAGCAAGAAATCACTTATGCCCTTCAATATACGTTTCAAATTTCTAACTGACTTGTGCCTCAGATTGAAACCCCAATTGTTTTGTGTGGTCATTTTATTTTCAATGATTAGCAGCTTATATATTTGTAGCTTAAGTCATGTTTTTTTAAGCAATCACCATCGGCTTGCAATGGGAGCTCTGTTTAACTGCCACATAAAGTTACAAATAATAGGGATAATAATACATCGTAGCCCTCTTGGGAATTCAGGAAATAATTGTACCCATTCGGCTGTCTGTGGAGCATGCTCTGTCTGCATGATCAGACCTCTCTCTTCCTGACTTCTCTCCTGCAGTCCCAGCTGATCTAGCCTGTTTAGGTATTATAAATATATTGTAGTGAGTTCAGACTAGGAAATGTGAATAAGAATGTTCAAGAAATAATAAGTGATAAAGGTAGAGATAATACTTATACCTCTTATAATAAGATCTTCCAAATATTAATGCATATTATTGTGCTTTCAAAGTACTTAAAAATGCATGTTTTGTATTACTTAAAATATAAAATACTTACAGCTAATGAAATTGTGAAATTACAGCAGTTTGCAAGAAACCAGGACAATGTGTTGCACTGTTAAGAAATCCTACTGTTTACAAGAGCAAGTTTTTCCACAGTCCACACAATGTATTCAATTCCAAGAACACAGGAAGCGACTACATGAAACAAAACTTTAAATCCTTAGTTACTATATAATAAGTGCTGCTGCACCTGCAGTAAACATGCAGAGTAATCACTGGGGGAGGGCTTGAGTCAGATATTAAAAATGTGATTTATGTAGAATGCCTGCGATTTGGTACTAGTTATGTAGAATACCTACTTTGGTACTAGTTGAAGATTGCTGCTTCTATAGTGCACAGGATGTGCACTATAGAAGCAGCAATCTTCAACTAGTACCAAAGTGAGTTTGGGGACTAGACTGTCCCTCCAAGTTTTTGAACACTGTTTCCTTCAGACCTTACAAAATCCAACACAATGTAACAATCAGCACCACAAAAGACTTTGCTAAAAAAAAAAGGTCCCTTTATTGTACAGAAAAATACACACTTGGAGAATAGAGGGGAAGGTGACACACATTATGCATTGCACAAATAGGACTGTACTTACAGTACTGTTCCTTAAAAGCTCACAGTCCCATGCAGCTGTAGGAGAAAATTTACCAGTGCTCCAAAATGACGAATACAATAATCTAAAGAGAGAAAACAAAGTGAATATTGTCTGCGATTGGGAAGGGATTTTACATTAACCCCTTGATGACCAGACTGTTTTTGGAATGTTGTGCGTTAATGACTGTGGCTCTTTTTACACTTCTGACGTGTTTGTGTTTAGCTGTAATTTTATTCTCTGTTATTTGCTGTACCAACGCATATGAAATATTGTTTTTTCAGGACAAGAAGGGCTTTCTTTTGATGTCATTATTTTGTTCATATCATTTACATTATTCATTATTATGAAAAAAAATTAAAAATATGTTGAAAAATGTATTTAAAAAAAAAAACACTTTTCCTGACTTTTATTTGTACACTCTTTTACTAAGCTACAAAAAATTGGTGCTGAGTTTAGAAATACTTACTGTTTATATTTATTTTTTTTGCTTTTTTTTAATGTTGTAGTGCAATAAATACAAGTAGCACCTAGCTGTTTCAAAACCTTTTTTTCCAAAATTAGTATTACTGACATTGTAACACCGATATCAGTCATGCATCGGTGAATCAGCCCAGCATGTACACATTTTTTTTTAAAGTAGACATCCCATGTGTCAAAACTATAGAGGCTTCTGTGGCGTGGAATTAAATCTGTCCCGTATGGAGACATGAATGAACTATAGAGGCTTCTGTGACGGGAATTATATATGTCCCCTATGGAAACATGAATGAACTATAAAGGCTTCTGTGGTGGGAATTAAATCTGTCCCTTACGGAGACACGAATGAAAACTGGATCTGTCCACATCTGGCTTTTATATGGATTTCATTTGATATTCCATGAAGATTATGACATCTAATTGGATCTGCACATAATATCAGATAATCATCTGCAAGAAAATCCCAATGTATATTACGCTAACCGCTGTTCTGGCGCTAACCACGACCCTCTTCAAAGATTTCCGGCTCGCAAATATCCAATACTTTGGACTAAGTTTATCTGCAGGCTAAAACAACTGGAAAAGAACAGGGTATTAAAAAATCCACAATAGGGGCAACCTTCGGCACTCCAGTTGTTGTGGACTACATTTCCCATAATGCTCTTATAGCCGTGATGCTGGCAAATCAAGTGAAATGTAGTCCACAACATCAGTGGTGCCAAACACTATTTGTGACATTACGGCACCTCTATATGAATACCCAAGGAACAGGGATGGAATAAAAGGCGTAGAAGGAGAGCTTATGTATTTCTGGAAAAATAGATTTCGATTTTATATCCATCGGAGCAGAGACTCATTTTTTCCAGCCTGCAAAGATTTTAATGGATTGTGAGTCACGAAGATGGAATATATCAACATAACTAAAAGTTGTCTTTGGTGATGGATAGAATATAGGACTGAAGCTTAAATATAGAAAATAAAGGAAACATTTGCCATGTGTTGGCAGAAAAGTACTGAGCAGTCCATTCAGTTCCTATGATTTAACCCCTTCTGTTTTAGCCATATTGTACCATTTGTGACAGAGGCTGTTCTAACACTGAAGCAGTGTTTGTGTTAGCTGTAATTTTCCTCTCTCATTTACTGTATTCACACACATTATAATGTAATAGTTCCATTACCCTCCCATTCAATGCAAGTCTATAATCTGAATTCTGACTTATAGACTGCATTCCGTGTCCCCAGCCCCAAAGTGAGAAGTCACAAGGGGGTGGCACCCAAAAATACTATATTTCGCAAAATGGCGGTGCCCATTCACTCTTGTTTAGTTACATATTTTATTAAATACAGTCACATAACAAAAACAAAAGACATATCTGAAATCAACAATACAAAATAAAAAATAAATAAAACCTTTTCATTTTTTGCTGGGAGTGTCCCTTTAACAGTGCAACACATTGTTTGATGACATCACTAGAGAGACAAGAAATGACGTGCATTTCAATAAAATTATTCTCATTGGTTACTTCAGCAATTAAAAAAAAAAGGAAATTGAGTTGTAGTCAGCTAGTGTGGGCAGTCTTGGTTTCTTGCTGTAACAACTGCAGGTGAATCCGCGATGCAGATACTTGACACTGTGATGTCATGGAGACAGACACGTCTGTAACCTGGGCCTTTGAGTGGTGAGAAGAAGAGGTCTTCTGCCCAGACCAGAGCTACCTTTGGTTGAACCGCAGGCACAAAGGAAAGGTTGCTGCACCCTTACCACTCTCCGGACACCAAGCTGGGACAGTATCAGAAGAACAGAGTATAGTTATAGCTACAGCACACCAGGAAAACTCAGAAGCGAAGACAGGGGATGAGCTGGGAGGACTGGACTGGAAAGCTGAGGTCAGGAATTGAGAGGACAATTGGGCCAAGGTCATGTGGGGAGACCATAGGGCAGGATTTTGAAACTGAAACAAGCTGCAGTGTGAGTACTGCACAGACAGACACAGAGGGGGCAGAAGGCAGGTGGGTGACACTTGCAAACTGCTGTAATTTCACAAATTTATCTAGCTGTAAGTTGTTTGTACCTCAAGCAATGCAAAAAAAAACCTTTGTCACAAAGTAAAAACACTTCATTTTCCACAATGATCCTTTTCAAGCCAAAATATTACACTACACCTTAGTGTGGTAAAACTAGGGTTGCCACCTTTTCTTCAGAAAAATACCGGCCTTACTACTGTCTCCGTAGACTTAACATTGGCCTGCCGGTAAAATACAGTCCACGTGGTAAAACTGCTATTATACTATTGGCTCTTTATGCACAAACTTCATTTTGTCTTTTTCATGCCTGTGCTAGTTTCTTTACAACACAAGATGGGTTCATTTGATAACCAGCACGTTGGATATGAACTAATTCCATGCACACCAGCCGTTAATGTCTTATTTATCTAAATTCAAAATGAAATCGTCTTTTTACGAGGTGTTAACTGGTGACATGGATTACCCTGTGACTCCGCACTGTTTGGCTGTAATTAAGACCAGCTGTTTTCAGTCCAAGTTAAACAATGTTTTATTTAAAGAGAAACATAGTACAATGGTTCTAAAATGAAAGTTAGGACTATTTTGGCCAATTAAAGTGAGTTTACAGAGACATCACTGATTGAGTTCTATTTTCTTAAAAGAGGACCGATAGAGAATGAACGTTGGGGAACTTGTCAGTTTCTGCATGTATTGCTCCATGCATTAGCTAATTGTCATGTGTACATTTGGTATAATGTTACAGGCACAGTCTAGTCCCCAAACTCACTTTGGTGCAAGATGAAGAAGATCACTGCTTGTATAGTGCACAGGCTTTTTCCCAGTGCGATTTGATGCAGGCATTCTTTATAAATCCCATTTCTAATATTTTACTCAAGCCCTCCCCCAGTGATTACTCTGCATGTTTACTGCTGGTGCGGCAGCACTGAAAATATAGACACTGGGTACATACAGTTTTGTTTCATCTAGTTACTTCCTGTGTTCCTGGAATAGAATACATTGTGTGGACTGTGATAAATCTCTTAACTGTGCAACACAATGTCTGATGACATCACCAGAGAGATAGGAAATGACATTCATTTGAATGAAATTATTCTCATTGGTTCCTGCAGCAAAAAAAAAGGAAAATAGGAAATTTACTTTTACTCAGCTAGTGTGGGCAGTCCTGGTTTCTTGCAAATGGCAAATGTTGTAAAATATGCATTTTAAAGCACATTAATATGCATTAATACTTGGAAGATGTATTTTGGACACCAGACAGTTCCTTTTATTGGCCTATACCCACGTAAAGCAAGCAGACCCCAAATAACAACACATACTCAGTGGTAGATACAACCTTCAAGAATGTGTACAAAAGCAAACTGATACAGTTCTATGTCTAATGGCTTATAAGTGTACAGAGATTCGACCCACCAAGATAAATCACAGTGCCAGCAAAAGGCATCTAATACATCAATTGGGCAGACTAGATGGACCGAATGGTTCTTATCTGCCAACACATTCTATGTTTCTAAGATAGAAAGATCTATAAGAATAGGCAGAAAGAGGCAAAGCAAGCAATAAGAGCTTCCAGCACACGCAAAATAGAAAATAGCCCAGTCAGTGAAAAAGGGGATAAAACATTTTTCGATACATAAATGAGAAAAGGAAAGTAAAACAAGGATTAGTTAGATTAAAAACCAAAGAAGGATGCTATGTAGAAGAGGATAAAAGACTAGCACACTGCCTTAATGAATATTTTTGTTCTGTTTTTACAAATTAAAATGAGGGTAAGGGATCTCATTTAGGGAAAAAGACTAATGAGTCTTTTGATGCATGTAAGTTTACAGAGAAAGAGGTTTTACTTCAGCTGTCTAAAGTAAAGAAAAATAAGTCGATGGGACCTGATGGTATACATCCGAAGTTACTAAAGAAACTTAGTGGTGCACTAGCAAAAACGTTAACATATTTATTTAAGCAATCATTGTTAACTGGAGTAGTCCCATTGCAATGTTGTGCCCATTCACAACAAAGGTAGTAGTCAGGAGGCAGGAAACTATAGACCAGTAAGTCTTACTTCAGTAGTGGGGAAAATAATGGAAACATTGTTAAAGAATGGGATTGTTGAAATCTAAAATCACATGGATTTCAAGATCAGAGATCACATACATGGGTTTACTTAGATCATGCCAAACTGATCTTATCGATTTTTCTGATAGGGTGACTAAAATAATAGATCAGGGTGGTGCAGTAGACATTGCTTATCTAGATTTCAGTAAGGCTTTTGACACTGTCGCACATAGAAGGCTTATCAATAAACTGAAATCTTTGAGTTTGGATTTCAATATTGTTGAATGGATTAGACAATGGCTGAGTGACAGGCAACAGAGGGTTGTAGTCAATGGGGTATATTCGATGCAAGGTCTTGTTACTAGTGGGGTACCTCAGTGATCTGTACTTGGACCCATTCTCTTTAATATTTTTATTAGTGATATTGCAGAAGGTCTTGTTGAGAAAGTGTGTCTTTTGCTGATGATACGAAGATTTGTAGCAGGGTTGATATTCATGGAGGGATAAGCCAAATGGCAAATGATTTAGCTAAACTAGAAAAATGGTCAGAGCAGTGGCAACTGGCATTTAATGTGGACAAGTGCCAGGTTATGCACCTTGGGCGTAAAAACCCAAAAGCAGAATATAGAATACTTGATACAGTCCTAACCTCAACATCTGAGGAAAGGGATTTAGGAGCAGGGGCGTACCTAGAGCATTTGGCACCCGGGGCGGACCCTGAGTGTGGCACCCCCCCATAATGAAAATGCAAGAAAACACCCACAATTTTTTCAATGTTTGAAAATTGTACACTCAGAGCCCAGTAATAGTGTGCCAGTCAGAGCCCAGTTATATAGTGCCACTCAGAACCCAGTAATGCGCCAGTCAGAGCCCAGTAATAGTGTGCCAGTCAGAGCCAGTATTATTGTGCTAGTCAGAGCCCAGGAATATTGTGCCAGTCAGAGCCAGTATTATTGTGCTAGTCAGAGCCCAGTAATATAGTGCCAGTCAGAGCCCAGTAATAGTGTGCCAGTCAGTGCCCAGGAATATTGTGCCAGTCAGAGCCAGTATTATTGTGCTAGTCAGAGCCCAGTAATAAAGTGCCAGTCAGAGCCCAGTAATAGTGTGCCAGTCAGTGCCCAGTAATAGTGTGCCAGTCAGTGCCCAGGAATATTGTGCCAGTCAGTGCCCAGTAATAGTGTGCCAGTCAGAGCCCAGTAATAGTGTGCCAGTCAGATACCAGGAATATTGTAACAGTCAGAGACCAGTAATATTGTGCCAGCCAGATGCCCAGTAATATAGTGCCAGTCAGAGCCCAGTAATATAGTGCCATTCAGAACCCAATAATATAGTGCCAGCCAGATGCCCAGTAATATTGTGCCAGCCAGAGCCCAGTAATATAGTGCCAGCCAGAGCCCAGTAATATAGTGCCAGCCAGATGCCAGTAATATTGTGCCAGTCAGAGCCCAGTAATAGTGTGCCACTCAGAGCCCAGTAAGTGTGCCAGTCAGAGCCCAGTAATAGTGTGCCACTCAGAGCCCAGTAATAGTGTGCCAGTCAGAGCCCAGTAATATAGTGCCACTCAGAACCCAGTAATATAGTGCCAGTCAGAGCCCAGTAATAGTGTGCCAGTCAGAGCCCAGTTATATAGTGCCACTCAGAACCCAGTAATGCGCCAGTCAGAGCCCAGTAATAGTGTGCCAGTCAGAGCCAGTATTATTGTGCTAGTCAGAGCCCAGGAATATTGTGCCAGTCAGAGCCAGTATTATTGTGCTAGTCAGAGCCCAGTAATATAGTGCCAGTCAGAGCCCAGTAATAGTGTGCCAGTCAGTGCCCAGGAATATTGTGCCAGTCAGAGCCAGTATTATTGTGCTAGTCAGAGCCCAGTAATAAAGTGCCAGTCAGAGCCCAGTAATAGTGTGCCAGTCAGTGCCCAGTAATAGTGTGCCAGTCAGTGCCCAGTAATATTGTGCCAGTCAGTGCCCAGGAATATTGTGCCAGTCAGTGCCCAGTAATAGTGTGCCAGTCAGAGCCCAGTAATAGTGTGCCAGTCAGATACCAGGAATATTGTAACAGTCAGAGACCAGTAATATTGTGCCAGCCAGATGCCCAGTAATATAGTGCCAGTCAGAGCCCAGTAATATAGTGCCATTCAGAACCCAATAATATAGTGCCAGCCAGATGCCCAGTAATATAGTGCCAGCCAGATGCCAGTAATATTGTGCCAGTCAGAGCCCAGTAATAGTGTGCCACTCAGAGCCCAGTAAGTGTGCCAGTCAGAGCCCAGTAATAGTGTGCCACTCAGAGCCCAGTAATAGTGTGCCAGTCAGAGCCCAGTAATATAGTGCCACTCAGAACCCAGTAATATAGTGCCAGTCAGAGCCCAGTAATAGTGTGCCACTCAGAGTCCAGTAATAGTGAGCCAGTCAGAGCCCAGTTATATAGTGCCACTCAGAACCCAGTAATGTGCCAGTCAGAGCCCAGTAATAGTGTGCCACTCAGAACCCAGTAATATTGTGCCAGTCAGATACCAGGAATATTGTGCCAGTCAGAGCCAGTATTATTGTGCTAGTCAGAGCCCAATAATATTGTGCCAGTCAGAGCCCAGTAATAGGGTGCCAGTCAGAGCCCAGTAATAGTGTGCCAGTCAGTGCCCAGTAATAGTGTGCCAGTCAGTGCCCAGTAATAGTGTGCCAGTCAGTGCCCAGGAATATTGTGCCAGTCAGTGCCCAGTAATAGTGTGCCAGTCAGAGCCCAGGAATATTGTGCAAGTCAGATGCCCAGTAATAGTGTGCCACTCAGAGCCCATGAATATTATGCCAGTCAGATGCCAAGTCATTTTGTGCCAGTCAGTGCCCAGGAATATTGTGCCAGTCAGTGCCCAGTAATAGTGTGCCAGTCAAATGCCCAGTAATATAGTGCCAGTCAGAACCCAGTAATAGTGTGCCAGTCAGATACCAGGAATATTGTAACAGTCAGATACCAGTAATATTGTGCCAGCCAGATGCCCAGTAATATAGTGCCAGCCAGATGCCCAGTAATAGTGTGCCACTCCTCCCTCCCCCCCCCCCCCCCCCATCATCACTTACCGAATCGCTGCTTCTCCCGGACGGACGACTCCTCCGTGCAGTCTTCCCTCCTGCACGGAGGAGGGAAACACAGTCGCCGGATGTGACGTATCGTCACATCCGGTCGCTGGGATATTTTTTTTTCTTCTTTCACCCGGCGGCAGCGTCCAGAGGATTCGTCCGCCTGAAAAAGAAAAAAAAAAGGTAAGCAGCGTGGGGGGTGCCGGCAGCACCCCCCTAGTCAGTGGCACCCGGGGCGGGCCGCCCCCCCTCGGGACGCCACTGTTTAGGAGTAATAATTTCAGAGGACTTAAAGGTAGGAAGCAATGCAATAGAGCAGCAGGAAATGCTAGCAGAATGCTTGGTTGCATAGGGAGAGGTATTAGCAGAATGCTTGGTTGTGTAGGGAGGGGTATTAGCAGAATGCTTGGTTACATTGGGAGAGGTATTAGCAGAATGCTTGGTTGTGTAGGGAGAGGTATTAGCAGAATGCTTGGTTACATAGGGAGAGGTATTAGCAGAATGATTGGCTGCACAGGGACAGGTATTAGCAGAATGCTTGGTTGCATAGGGAGAGGTATTAGCAGACTGTTTGGTTGCATAGGGAGAGGTATTAGCAGTAGAAAGAGGGAAGTGCTCATACCATTGTACAGAGCACTGGTGAGACCTCACTTGGAGTATTGTACGCAGTACTGGAGACCGTACCTCCAGAAGGATATTGATACTTTGGAGAGAGTTCAGAGAAGGGCTACTAAACTGGTTCATGGGTTGAAGGATAAAACTTACCAGGAAAGGTTAAAGCATCTTAACATGTATAGCTTGGAGGAAAGACGTAAAAGGGGGGATATGATAGAAACATTTAAATACATAAAGGGAATCAACACAGTAAAAGAGGAGAGTATATTTAAAAGAAGAAAAATTACCACAACTAGAGGACATAGTCTAAAATTAGAGGGGCAATGAATTAAAAGTAATATCAGGAAGTATTACTTTACTGAGAGGGTAGTGGATGTATGGAATAGCCTTCCCTGCGGAAGTGGTAGAGGTAAACACAGTGAAGGAGTTTAAGCATGCGTGGGATAGACACAAGGCTATCCTAGATATAAGATAGGGAACTATCTGCTGCCATCTGTTGGTCAGTGGTACCATTATTCATATTGGATGTGCCAATGTGTAAGTTTGGTTATCTACCTGACATCAGCACTAAAATATACACTACAAGGACTCTGTCAGCCTAAACATTGCTCAGGCTGCGAATGTAGAGTAAAAAAAAAAGCCAATTAAAGGAAAATTAAACGTTAACGCCCCGCTCTGACAGCTGAATGTGAGGGTTAAGACCCCTCTGCTGATTTCATACAAAAACTAGGGTCTCTTGCCGACCTATGGAATCACGGCGGCTGTCAGTCAGAGGTTTAAACTGGCGTGTACTATCAAATGTACTATCAAAAGTACACGCCAGTTCATCCTCATACTAGGGACAACTAGCTTTTCACTTTTGCTTATATATTAGAAGCACAAGTGAAAAAAAAAACGTTTAGTGTCCCTTTAAGATGATCTATAATTTGTGTTACCAGAAATGCACACTAATGCATTGATCAAGAAATAAAATGTGTTATAAATGTACCTGTGTTGTCTCCTGTTTATGACATCACTTGGCTTCATATGCAAATGACATGTTTTCCATTGAAAGGTACAAGTGATGCATATCAAGTCACAAGTGATGTCATCAGCAGGAGACTTTACAGCCACATTCAAAGCACATCATTTACTTGCATCTCTGCAAACACAAAGTATAGATCATTTTTATTCTCTAAATTCACATTATACATCATATTTAAGTTCCTTTAACCTGTTTGTGCCATTGGACATGCCAGACACATCCAGGAAGATACGTCGCTGCCAACATAGGAAGTTCTTGACGGTGGAATTAGCGGTTCAAGCTTTTAACTCGAGAATTGAAATGCCAGAAATGGGGCTGGATTTGCCACGTTAGGGCTCATTTTGTTGGGATTTCGGCCCTTCTTTAGTAGGCTGGATTCATGGGATTCCCAGGGCCGAAATCTCTGAACCGAATATGGGCACAAACCTGCCCAAAATCTATAGTGAGTGCCATAATTTTGGAAAACTCCAATATTCGGTTACTTTGACCGATTTGTTTATATTGAATAATCCCTTAAACACATGTTGTTAATTTTTCCCCTTCGTTCTTGCTCATGGTATGTAATATTATGTGTTTTGCCTTGTAGAAGGAACATCCATCCGTCGATCACAGTGTAAGAGCAGTGTATAATATCTAAATTACACTTCCTTGTGTCCTAATGTTCTCACATTTCCCCCTCTTTGTAATAATTGGCCATATTAAGTGAGTGATTATAATAATTTGGGTGGGTGTACTAAAGGGGGGAGAAAGAAAATCACAGGTAAAAACATAACAGAAATGTCAAAATAGCTCTATTTCTCAAGGTGCAAAGTAGCAATATTAAGACTGATCCCTAAAAAGCTAATTTTTAACAAGTTTGTCTTTTATTAAGTGTTTGTAATAAATGTTGCCGACTCTTTCTACTTTGACCCTTTCCTTGTGTTCCTGGCCTGTCCATTTTCAGGTCCAGTCCTGCCTTCAACCACCTGTCCCATGGTTAAAAGGAAGAGGAGGATTGTGGGACCATTGTTTGTTTCACCAATATGTAGATGGACCATACCAGCTTCTGGATCAACTGCCCCGCTCTCTCTACCTTTGCTGCAGATCTCTCTATCTCTGTAAGTATCAGATACATTGCAGTGTGAATGACTTATTCAGTCCATAGTGTAATACCATGAGAATATAGCAAGATCCCAGGTTACCATCTTATGTCTGCTGCATCTCCATGTTATATAATGTGAACCTTGTGGTTGGTGTAGATTAAAAGAGACAAAGTCAGATGAAAACAGAGAATTAGGATTTGTGTTAAGATTCTATTTATTTTACATGGAAGGAAAAAAAACCTTTGGACACTTATACCCAATTATGTCACAAAGTAAAAAATTCCTTCCAGACCCTCCAGAGAGGGTAATGATCTCACTTCTTGTTAGTTATGGGGGGCTTAAACTTTACTACTATATAATGGAGGGAAAAAACCTTTGGACACTTATACCCAATTATGTCACAAAGTAAAAAATTCCTTCCAGACCCTCCAGAGAGGGTAATGATCTTACTGCTTGTGAGTTATGGGGGGCTAAACATTACTACTATATAGTGGAGGAAAAAAACCTTTGGACACTTATACCCAATTATGTCACAAAGTTAAAAAATTCCTTCCAGACCCTCCAGAGAGGGTAATGATCTCACTGCTTGTGAGTTATGGGGGGCTAAACTTTACTACTATATAATGGAGGAAAAAAACCTTTGGACACTTATACCCAATTATGTCACAAAGTAAAAATTCCTCCATTACCCTCGAGAGGGTAACTAAATAAACTACACTTTCCATTAAAGAGGAAGGGAAAAAAACCTTTAGGGCACTTATACCCAATTATGCCCCAAAGTAAAAATTCCCTTCCAGGCCTTTGAATAAAAGGCTAATATGTTACTCTATCATTACGTGGAAGGAAATAAAAAACTTTACGACACTTATATTCAATTATGTCGCAAAGTAAAACATTTCCTTCCTTTCCCTTGGATAAAGGGTGAGAAGACACTGATCTACACTGTCCACTAATCTATGATCCAGAGGAAGGCGAAAAAACTTGGAGGACGAAGCAGTCACCTGTGTCTCAAGTAAAAAATTCCTTCCTGACCCCATTAAAAGGCGATCGGTGATACAACCCTGGATCGAGGGTGTCTACTCTAGCAGTTAAGGGGAGGCTAAAAGTGTGTTGTGCTTGTGTATAAAAATGGATCTCCTCGGCCCGATGTCACGATTCCACCTGTCAATATCCATCGATCCGCAGCTTCACCAGGGTCTTCAAATTACCTGAATTAGAGAATTAATATGTTATCAAGACTGAGAATAGAGAACAGATACATTCACATGGAATGGATCCATCAGCAAACTGACAATACAGATCATATACATTAGCAATACTAGGATACAGACAGGATATATATATATATTGAATATAATAAAGAATGGATATCCGATCAAACTTAGAATTGTATCGTTACACTCCTTATATCCTGAAATGGAATAGTTTAGGACAGGGGCGTCCAATGTGTGACCCATCTGACCCCAAGATGTGACCCAACTGCTGTAACTACCCATATCCTCATTAGCCTTTTAGATGGGAAGTTTTGTGTGAATAAAGATGATTTAAAGTGTTTTTGTTCTGCTTTTGTGTTATATAAATAGCATTTCTCTATGGCTGACCAGCTATTCTTCACCATTACTGTAGATAAAAATAAATGTTAAGTTGGCCTGAAACACATACAGAGATAATACATTATAATAAGTCATCTGTACCTGCTTATGATCTTCCTCAGAGTGATAAGCTGCCAGGAGTGGCAATGTGTCTGAATGTCAGCATGCTATATACCCTGCTCCCATTATGATGCTGTATGACATCATCGCTGTGTTAGTAACATGCTAACAATATAGTGTAACTTGGGTGATGGGTATATTTAAAGGGACACTCCAGCCCCCAAGGATAGGTGGAGTGTCTAGGTCCGTCCTGTGTGGCCAGGCGTTACATCCTGCAGCAAAATGAGCATAATATGGGAACCATGCTGAACTTATACATTCACTGTAATTGTCTTTGCTCTCAGTTAAAACATTGGATCTATTAACTAACTCCCACTGTACGAAGTAATAAGACAACAAAAAGCCTGTGCATTATACAAGCAGTAATCTTCATCTTGCACCAAAAGTGTCTCTTTAAGACAGTGATTGTAAACCTATGGCACGCATACTAAAATGGGCACGCAGTGACTTCCACTATGGCACACAGCAGGGTTGAGGGGTCCATGTCCCAACAAGTCGCAGCCACATACTGTTTAATAGTAGTCCTGATATGTGCACAGACTTAGCATCAGTTCTAAATATTAAAACTCGTTTTTCAATAAGTGTAATTGTGTTATGAATATTCAATTTAAAAGTTAAAGGAACATTAAATGTTGTTGTTCTTTGAAGGAAGCGAGGGTTAAACAATACATTTCCCAGTAGAATTAAGTAAACCCGACATGTATCTTAATAGATACAAACTTCTATATTAGAAGCACAAGTGGGAAAAAAAACGTTTAGTGTTCCTTTAATGACACTTGAACATATCTAAATTTGACTCGTGTTTAAAAAAAAAAAACTAAAGTACCTGAGCCATAACAATCGAAAAATGATAATGACCAGATATTATTAAATGACCAGAAAAAATAAAAATGAACAGATTAAATTAGAAAGAGTAAGTAAAATGACCAAATACTATTAAAATTACCAGATAAAATCTGAATCATCCCAGTGACAGTCTACAGTGGAGGCAACCTATTATAGACCGTCACTGGGATGACGCAAATAAAAAAAATTTGGGGGTAGAGAGGTGCACCTTGCTTGGACCGTATCAAGCAGCGCTTGCTTTGTTATATGGTATTCTTTCTCCCTGTTCCCGTGTATATCACCGCCCTTGCTCCCATTCCCGCCACCCAAGAAAAGGAACAGGCAGATACAATTGGCTGAAAAGCAGGACACCTCTCGGGCCACAAAAAGCCATCTGCGGCCCTCTGTTGATCGGGCTCTATGACCCTTTGTGATCACTGGGGAATTTGGGGGCACTGATCCAATGTTTGTGGCGCATTTTTCGCCTCCCCTTTGGAAACTGAACCTGCCTAGGATGCCTCGTGGTAGATACTGCCAACAGTTACCAGACTTCCCCTCCTCTCTGGTCTCTCACTTGACTTGTCTTGTTCCGAGACTATCCTGATATTCTCCAGTCCATTAACCCCGGCTTTAACATGTTTGTTAAACACACAGAGCTCAGTAAGTGCTGCTCACTTTTCTGGCGCATAGTGATGATGCGAGGTATCGATGCCCTGTATCATCACTATGCTCAGGAAGCGCGAGCAGCACTTACCACACAGAGCTCATGCTGCCCGCGGCTCCCTTGTGAAGCAGACGCTGCTTCACAGGGTGGGGGCAGACCTCTCACCTTCTGCAGTTCGCCCCCTCCCAGGATCCGTCAATTAAGAATGGGAAGGGGAGAAAACAGGTGAGGGGGAGAGAACAGGCATGGGGAAGGGGGGAGCAAACAGAAATTGGGGGTGGAAAGGGGAGAGAACAGAAATTGGGGGAGAGAACAGAGATGGGGTAAGAGGGGGAGAGAACTGAAATGGGGGAGAGAACAGAGGAGGAGGGCAAGAGAACAGGGTTAGGAGATGAGAGAACAGAGATGGGGAGAGCAGCTAATGGCATTTCAGAAAGCAGGATGCTCTGTCTATTTCCCATGCACAATTCTGTTGTTTTGTAATTGGTGCTCTTCTTTATGATGTTGGCTCTAGAAGTCTGACTTCGTCTTGGGTTATGATCTTTGCTTTGGACCTCTCTGGCTGCCCCACAGCATGCTGGGAACCTTTCATTCATTTCAGTGAGCTTAATAATACCTGCCCTTGATTCACTAGCATTGTTTGTACTGATTATCTGTAGGAACCAATACATGATAGATTGGTGTCACTCCTGGGGCCAGTCCTGGGAAGTCCAGAATGGTATTATACACATTTCAAAATATAAACCAATACAAACGTGTTTAAATGCTTTTCTCTTCCTAGAAGACGAGGTGCTTAAATGTTAACTGGTTTGGACAATATCCTTTTCAGCAATAAAACGATTAGTACCTTAGTGTTAATTACTATAAAGCAATCAATTAGCCAATTGCACTGATGTATGATTTTTTTTTTTTTTAAATATTTATTTACTCATAAAAAAGTGCTTATCAAAATCATGTACAGAATATCAAAATATATACATTTATATATAAATATAAATGATATATACATTTACATAACATTATAAATCACACAGTACAAAATGTCAATTATATAGATACATGGCTACCCTTGTCTTGTCGGATGGAATTAAAAAAATATGGTGATATTAACAGACCCTCCATAAATTTAAAGGTTTTTTACTTAATTTATCATTGGGTTCTTTTATACTACCATGATTTCAATAGGTACTTCCATATATCACTCTTTATTTATCTCATTTGTCTAAAATATATCTTCCATTATTTAAACTACACTTATATCATACTCCAACTACAACATTATTGCCTCATTCACACATCATTCGCAACTACCCCTCACAACTACCCCTGGACTTCATCTACTTTAGTTATTTCTATCTAGCAAAAATGACCAGATTCTGTAATAGTTTTCCATTTTATTTGCGTTATTTCTATAAAATCCTTTTTCCATCCGGGCCTGATAATCAAGCTGTTCTACCAGTGTAGTAGAGTCTATTTTTCCAGTCATTTTCCAAGATCGTGCAATAACTAGTTTGGCCACTAAGGCTGCATGGAGTATAAAGGAACTCTTAGGTGGGTCCCATTTTTCTGCTTCCATGTGGCATTAGGAGGGTTCGCGTACAATTTCTACTCCCAAAGTTGATGTTATCAGCCAAGAAACCTCCTTCCAGAATTCTTCAACGTACTGGCATTCCCACCATATGTGGGATAATGTCCCCTTTGTACTAGAACATCTCCAGCAATTTTCGTTATAATTAGGGTACTTTTTTCTTAACCTTACAGGCATCAAATACCACCTATATATTATTTTGTAGTATACTTTCAGGGGTGCCACCAGGAATTTCAGGGCCCCTTACTGAACAAATTTTCTGGGCCCCCTATCTCCCACACACCCCACCTACCCTCACAAGAATGTTATCCTGATCTAATGTAATATGGAAGGTGGCTGGGAGCAGTTGGTCAATATGCCAGTAATATTTTGCCACTCAATAAGTCAGTATTTTTCCTTCAATATGCCATTCTTTTACCATTTAATATGCTACTATTTTGCTATTCAATATGCCAGTATTTTGCCATTTAATATGCCAGGATTTTGCCCCTCAATATGCCATTCTTTTCCCATTTAATATGCCAGTATTATCCCCCTCAATGCCATTTAATATGCCAGTATTTTGCCCCTCAATATGCCATTCTTTTCCCATTTAATATGCCAGTATTATCCCCCTCAATGCCATTTAATATGCCAGTATTTTGCCCCTCAATATGCCATTCTTTTGCCAATTAATATGTCAGGATTTTGCCCCTCAATATGCCAGGGTTTAGCCATTTAATATGCAAGGATTTTGCCATTTAATATGCCAGGATTTTGCCCCTCAGTATGCCAGGATTATGCCATTTAATATGCCAGGATTATGCCATTTAATATGCCAGGATTATGCCAATTAATATGCCAGGATTATGCCATTTAATATGCCAGGATTTAGCCATTTATTATGCCAGGATAATGCCAATTAATGTGCCAGGATTATGCCAATTAATATGCCAGGATAATGCCAATTAATATGCCAGGATAATGCCAATTAATATGCCAGGATAATGCCAATATGTCAGGATTATGCTTCTCAATCTGCCAGGATTATGCCAATTAATCTGCCAGGATTTAGCCACTCAATATAGCAGGATTTTGCCTCTCAGTGTGCTCGTTATCTACCACCCTCCTCCCCCCTTCCCCAGGACTTACCTTTTTGCTGCTGTCTCCCGGTGCTCTGAAGGTCCATGGCTGTGAGGGAAGCATTGTGCGCTTCAATAAAGTTTGTTTAAACTTTTTTTTATACAAACTTTATTGAAGCCGCGTGGCTGGAGGGGAGCGCACAACGCTTCCCTCACAGCCGCGGACCGGCTTTTAACAGAGAATTAAAAAAAAAAAACAAGTTTACCTGGCGTGACCCAGGCCAGTATCGCCCGTTACCCCCTGATGGCGGGCCTGTATACTTCTATAACATTTAAAGAGTGTGTGGAGGATCTTGTTAGTTTTATGGCGTTATACCAATCCCTTTCTGACCCTGAGAGATTTAATTCATCTTCCCATTTTTTAATATTGGGTAAATTGTCAAAACAAAGTATTGGGGCAAACATTTGTGAGAAAAAATAGGTTGTTTTAAAGAGATCCATGAACTCAAGCGTGGTACTGTGATAGGTTGCCACCTTTTGCAATAAGTCAGTTCCACTGACAACTGTAAGTGATATTATTGGAAAGTGGAAGCATTTATGAATCACACAGTGCTGAAGCACATGGTGGGTAACAGTCACCAATGCTCTGCTCAGGGCCGTCTTTAACATTGACTGGACCCTGGGCAAACATTTGTTTGGGGCCCCTGGACCCCACCCCTCATTCCCGGCATGCAATCACACCCTCTACCCGAATACCTCCCTACAAAAAAAATAAACACACACTTGCTTTGTGTGTGTGTGTAATGTATAGGTGGTTTATATAATATTTAGATTGTGTGTGTGTGTATATATATGACTTACACAGAAAACCTTACACAGTCAGATAGACACACTTACACACACAGTCAAACTTAAACACACACACACTCGTTTGTCCCCCTCCCTGCTCACTTACCTTACATTTGCAGGGAAGGGGTTGTTTCTTCTGTGCGTGGCTCCATGTGTTCTGAGCACCGGTATGTCACGGACATCTGGTGCTCTAACATGCTCTGTGAGGGGGCGGAGATTTCTCCCCTCACGTGACACATATACATATATACATACACTTACACAGACACCCTTACACACACACAGTCACCCTTACATACACAGTTAAACACACCCTTCCACAAAAATACACAAACACTCTTAGACATACACAGACACCCTTACACACAGTCACACTTACAGATACACTTACACACACACACACACACACACTCCTAGACAGCCTTACACACAGTCACACACTTACATTTTATTTATTTTTACTGGAAAAACTAACAGTCACACTTACATACACACACTGTTATACACACCCTTACACACAGTCACACTTACACAGAAATAAACACACTCTTAAACACACAATCACCCTTACACATATACATACACAGACAACCTTACACACAGTAACACATACACGTAGACACACACACTCACATTTTTTTTTTACCGAAAGAAAATAAACATATTCCCTTGTGACATTAACAGTCACACTTACACATATACATACACAGACACCCTTTGTCTCCCCACTGTTCTCTCTGTCCCCCATTGTCTCCCCAGTTTTCTTTCTATCTCCCCACCCCAGTGTTCTCTCTATCCTCCCTCCCCTCCCCAATGTTCTCTCTATCCTCCCTCCCCTCCCCAATGTTCTCTATCCTCCCTCCCCTCCCCAATGTTCTCTCTATCCTCCCTCCCCTCCCCTCCCCTCTGTTCTCTCTATCCTCCCTCCCCAATGTTCTCTCTATCCTCCCTCGCCACCCCACTGTTCTCTCTATCCTCCCTCCCCTCCCCACTGTTCTCTCTATCCTCCCTCCCCTCCCACTGTTCTCACCTTCCCGGCCCCAGTGGTCTCTCCTACATGAGTGGAGCGCGGGGAGACGCAGGCAGCATGTGCTCAGTGTGTGTTAAACACACTGAGCGCTCAATCCATGCTGCTCGCGCTCCCCGCGCATAGTAATGACGCAGAGCATCGCTTACGCGCGGGGAGCGCGAGCAGCATGGATTGAGCGCTCAGTGCACTATGCGATCAGTGCTGATCGCATAGTGCAGGTGCAGTTACGGAGGGGCAGCGGGACCACCTGGCAGCTGCCTTGGGCCCCCCAGGAGTAAGTGGGCCCGGGGCAGCTGCCCCGTTTGCCCCGCGTTAAAGACGGCCCTGATCTGCTGATTCCAGAGCTGAAGATTCCAAACTTCCGCCGGCATTAATATCTGTGCGGCGGGAGATTCATGGATTGGGTTTCCATGGCCAAGCAGCTGCATGCAAGCCTCACATCCCCAAGTACAATGTCAAGCGTAGGGGTAAAGGTGATGAGAAACCCCCTCCACTAAAAAAATGTTAAAAAAAAATTAATCAGGGGTAGCAGAGGCACTTGCTTTTTCCACAGAAATACTTAACTTGCAATACTACCACCATGACAATGGGATTCCTGGTATCCATATATAAGGTTAACAATGATCAGCAATTTTGCTTTATATACACTTGAGAAAAAATAAACTGTGTTGAGATGGACTCTTACAATTTTCTTTACTAGATCTACTTTACGCATGAGTCCTTGGAGCAAATGCCCGCTGTACCAGACGCACACACAACAAAGCTATGGTGGGGTTAAAGGTGATGGGAATATGCTACCTAATGAAAGTATTAATATATAATATTGAACACATAATGTGAAACGGACTTTACCAGGTAAACAATGTGTAATATTTATAAAGTTGGCACCCCATGCTGATATAGCCTATTAGAGATCCCTAGGGATCTGACTGAGGATTCATACAAAGGATCGGAGGTTCCTCCGACCAGCTTAAGGGAACTTCAAACCCGAGAAGGCCCTACCTAGAGACGTAAAACCAAAAGCCTTGTCACTTTAGTTGTCTGCGGCCAGTAAGGACAAACTTGCCCTCTGATATCCGCACTCACTTAACTAGGCTGTGTACATCCTTGCAACCAGACATTGACCCAGCAGGGTCATGCCATGACTTCTGAGTGAAGAAGGCATCAGCGGCTCCATGAGAGGCCCCAAGAGACCTAATTCTTAAACTCCGCTCGACGGCTGATAAGGCCACGATGATCCTGGCTATAGCTTGCAAAAGACGAGAGATTACATTTGGAAGTACCATGATACAAATCTATGAGGACTTAGCACCATTGATACTACTCTGGAGATACTCATTGGCCCCTCTTACCGCCTTCCTCCAAGACAACCAGGTGAAATACCGCTGGAATCACCCCCCGAGCACTGACCGTGCAGGCAGGCAACAAGCAGAATTGATTAATGCATTTAGCGGAGCCAACGTCCTTCGTACAAGCACTGAATCTACCCATCATGCAGCAGACTGTGGCTCGCGGGTCGCCAGCTATAGAAGAGTCATCAGCTGTTGACCAGAACGAAGACATCTTTTAAATTTTTGGAGCTGAAGTAGGACTTACCACACGAAGAGTACACTCATTCCCACTAAACTTCAGCTGTCATTGAATCTCCCCACTGGGCATTTTCATCTCTCTTGCAGAGTGTTTTTATGGGTCACGTTTTTTCCAGTGTACCAATGCTACTGATGGTATCCCCTTTTCCCTCACTGCTTCTTATAAGTAGATACTAGATACTTTTCACAACCTTAAAGAGCCTTGCTCATATTTTACACAGATGGCCATTTGCACTATCAGTTATCGTGTCTAATGACCCCATCGAGGACAGAGTACTTGCACCTTTTAGACGTCGGCATTAGCCTGTGCTGAATGGCTGGAAAGTTAGAAAAAGCACACCGCAAAATACACATACGCTACACCTGTAGCACTTACACTAGTCGACTATAACGGATATTTTACCTAGTGATAGTAAGTAAAATTCTAGTACATTTTTTTCTCCTCACTTTAAAAACATGTGAACAAATAAACGCACCCAAATAAAAATCTCTTTAACTCCACTCCAGAGGAGTTTGGGACAGTGCTGGATATTATTTTTAATCTTTGTACAACATTTTCTTCTGTAAATAAGATCTTTGCCTCATACATGAAACATTTTACTATGAATATATTGTGCCACACTGTATCCTATGTACATCCGAAAAGAGTTGATAATGATGTCTTATATAATTGTCAACAGTTATACGTAGACCAGATCTATTTTTTGTAATCGTGTATGTCAACACAATCTGTTTCATCTGTATAATTGTTAATTCACACATGAACAAAATGTTCTTGTATTTTTAGTACTTTTTCCTTTGTTTTCTTTTCA